>QGSO01000244.1:866899-1161919 GCA_011037825.1 Carya cathayensis | reverse complement strand
AAACTGACGTTTGAAGATCAGATTAATGGGAAAGAAAACTTCTAGGAAACCGATTTCACCTAATTCGTCACTATGCTTTTATCATCCAGCTAATTTAATTTAATTCTATTTGTCTATTAGCAAATCTCTAATTCATCCAAAAGCCTCTTTCGATAGTCAATTGGAAATTATTCTTGTTCATCAATTCACACAAGAATATGCAAATTAAATAATCAAGAACACATTAAGACCAATGATTTAATTACTACATAGGTTCATACAAGTCTTTCGATCTCTATACTTACCTATGCTGAAATATTCAAGATCTACCCTATGATTCCCTCTTTCGATAGCAAATCACAAGATTAAAAATCATCTAATCAATGGCCAGTTAATTAGAAGCAATAAATTCAGAATAATTCAGATAAACAAAGAGAGAATTGCCTTAAATTAGCATAGACAATCAAGCATAGTTCAGAACTAGGTTACATCGTTTTCATAGAATAAAGAAATTTAGCTCATACTAGAAATTGAATTTAACATAAACGAATTCACCATAATTGTTCTGAAAAAATTGGAAGAAAATAAACGCTGAAAATACTCCTTGCAGCCGCAACTCGTCGTCAAAAACTCAAGAAATTGATTCAAGGCTTTTCTCCCGTCTGTGCTCGTGTATGATTCCAACGTACGTGCAATATGTGGAATCCCCTCTCCAAACGGATGATTTGAATCCTTCTAGATGTGTTTTTTCAGTCCCAAAAGGTGTTCTCCAGTCAAAAGGTACGACCATAAAGTGAAAAATCACTTTTATAAGGTGTGACGGCGGAAAACCCTAGATCTGTCAAAATACGATGTTCGCTCGAGCGGGGTGTCGAGCGAACATCGAGCGGTCGACTCTGCCTGATTTCGCTCGAGCGCACCTCGAGCGTTCAACTCTGCCTGATTTCGCTCGAGCGGCCAGAAGCCTTCGCTCGAGCGAACTTGTTTTCCCGCATCCCGCTCGAGCTCACTGTCGAGCGGCATTCGAGCGTTTGAATCTGCCTGAGTTCGCTCGAGCGGCCAAAAGCCTCCGCTCGAGCGATCTTGTAAAATCTGCAATACGAAATATTTCAAGTCATCACTCATACTAAGGATAATGACAGACGACGATTTTTCGGTTGCCAAAATTATGAGGTAATTTTGTTGGTGACATTTCAGATTTATAGTTGTAGTTTGGATGTTGGTGCTTATAGATTGTGTAGGCTGGTCAAACTTGTGGGTTTTTCTATTTGTGTGACCTAGAAATACCAACATATGAGCAGAAGACAATTAACTAATTAAAAATTGAATTTTATAAGATACAAGTCTCAATAGACATCCAAACTAATAGAGATCGAGTAGAAATTGATTTAGAGAGGCGTAAGCAAAAATTGGAGAAAACCAGTTTCATTATTCTTATTTCGATGTCGTGGTTATTTGTTTTGGCTATATAGTTTGGAAAATTCTGAGCATGGCAACATGTAATAAACTTTTGGACCAGGTATATGGTGATTGTTTTATATATTGTAATTATTATTACCTGTATATGGATGTATTTTCCTATTTCCAATGTTGTATTTCTTCGTTACAAATAAAAAACAGTTGGAAAATATGAATATTTATTATTCATATTAATTTCAAAACTATTCACATATTGGGATAAAAAATAAGTTTCGTGTTTAAGATTTATGTAAAAGTTGGAAATACTCAATTGAGTTAAAAAAAAAAACAAAAGAGTTAGTAGTTAAGAATAGAAATGAAAGTGAGAGAAAAAATAAAAAATAAAAAATAGAAGAATATTAATTTAATAAAATAGAGAAATGATAGGGAAAGAGAATTAGAAGATTTTTTAGAGCATTTGCTTATGGTGGCCTATTTCACTGCTAACATCAAATTATAAGGATAAGTTTTAGGGAGAAGCTGATAAACCCCTCCCATCCCATTCCTTATTTTAGAGTTTTGCTATTGGAGATAAACAATGATTCTCCATATATGGGGAACTAATGTTCATCCCCAAAGTTACTTTCGTTTGTTGGTCCTGCTTGTTCCCTCTCTCTCTACTCTCTGTTGCCCTCATCGACGTTTCCCTCTCTCGCAACGACGCAACCACCATTGACTGTGGTTTCTCTTCATCAAAGCAAAAAGTCTGTAAGTATTTCTCACTTTTGTTTCGATTTTTACTACTGAAGCCCCCTCCCATGGTAGATTCTGTAGTCTCTACCACACGATCTTTGGGCTCCCATGGTTGAGTCTTTGATGTATATTTCTTGATAATTTTTTTCCTTACCTTTGGGTCTAATTCTGGCTTTTGAAATTTTTGCTTGTGTTATTTGATTCTTTCATTTGTGCTCTAGGGTTTGGCATTTTGATGTGCCAAATGTTTACAATGGATTTTGAAATCGGGACCTTGCCATTTTGTGAGGTTGTTTATGATTTTGGGGCTGTGATATTTTAATCCACTACTTGCCATTTCGATAGCAAAATTTGTGATTTTGGGGCTTTTGTGATCCATTTTGGTCAGATTGGATAGGGAATTGCTTGGCTTGGATCGAAGGGTCTATTGTGATGAATATGATCTGCTGTTACTGCTTTTTTTGCCATTTTGATTGCTTGTTTTTTCTTTTTAAGCTGTTGGTTTATTGAGGCAGTTTGCCAATTCGATAGACTGTTGGTAAGTTTGGGACTGTTGATATTTTAGTCCGATTGGTTGTGGAGAATGTGTTTTTATCTAAGAGCTTGTTGTGATGAGGGGGCTGTTTGATTCTTTGCCATTTCGGTTGCTTGTTTTTTATGAAGCGGTTGTTTGATTACTGTTGTTTGCAGTCATTTCCATTGCTTGTTTTTTATGAAGGGGCTGTTGGTCAGAGCTGTTCTTTGCCATTTCTATATATTTTTTTAAAGAATAGCAGGAAGTCACATGTCCAATAGTAACCTCCTCTCAAATTTATTAATAAAGCCCTCACTTATAGTAAGGAAATATCGTGATAAAAAGAATGGCCCATAGGAAAACCTATCGAACCTGCAACCAAGAATTCTTTGTCATTTCTACTGCTTGTTTGTGATGAAGGGGTTGTTGGTTATAAACAGTAGGCATTTTGATGCCAATTAAATGTGATGAAAGGGCTGTTGGTGTGAGCAGATTGTTGATGTGAGAAATTTTGATTTTTTTTTTTGTGGTTTGTTGGTAATTGTTGTGCTTGGGGGGGGGGGACTTCTTGAGTAGATCTCCATGAGCATTTTATAGCTTGTACACGTTCTTTTACATGACTCATAAGCATGTGCATCAAGTATTAACACATCAAGTATATGCATCAGTTCTCGTACTTCTCGATTACTTGTGAGCTAGACTTACTTGTTTGCTTGGTATGGACTTCTTAACACATCCAGTATATGCATCAATTTGCTTATGGTATCTATTGTTACAATGAACTTAGTTGCTATTTGTTTCCATTACTAAGTTTGGACTAAACTTACTGCTATTATATTGATTTCTATCAAATGCCTTTGTATGCATTCATGAAGAGGCTGTTTGGTATTGATTTAGGCCTATATAAGGCTCTGATGATGGTTCAAATGACTCAATGGGAGGGGGTTAATTAACAAGTATTTTTAATGGGGCTCCAACGAAAGTGGTAGGGTAATCCGATGTACCCTAGATGGCTACCAATTATTTTGCGATTGTTTTCACAAAAGGCAACTGTAGTTTTTTGGTTTTGCAACTATTTTCTTTGCTTGTGCTCCTTTATCACAAATGATATAAATAATAAAACCAGTGCCTAATAAAAGACATTTTCTTTGGCCATTTCAATGCATTGATTTTGTGATTTTTTTAATATATTTTTTGGAATTTCTCACTCTTGTCGTTGTTGTTTCCTTCTCTAACAACCTCGGCTGTGATAATGACAAAACCGGGTGGAGACACAGGAAATTTGGCACACACCTCATGGCATGGAGTTGTGGCAACTAGTTGTTGCAGCTATTCGAGATCAGTGTGAAAATTTTTTTGTATGTTACCATTTTTGTTCCTGAGCCGCAAAACAAAATAAGTGGACAAACTTGAATGGAAATGCTCACTGTTTGTCTACAAACTTGAAGCAAAATAAAAGATAATACTACCCCATGCTTGAGTTAAGTAGTAGCATTACCAATATGTCTCATTTAGTAAACAATCATCGCAATGAATACCTAGCATGTTATTGTGATATTAAAGCATGTCAACGGACCGCTCATATTGAGGATAATGAGGGGCGGCGATTTTTTGGTTGCCAAAACTATGAGATAATTTTAGTAATTTAGTTGGGATTAAATTTCAATTTTATAGTTTTTGTTTGGATGTTGGTACTCACAGATTTTATTACTTGTCAATTGTGTAGACTGGGCAAGCTTGCGAATCTTTTTGTTAGTATAACCCAAAAATACCATCATATAGGCAGAAGACAATTAGCCGATTAAAAGCCGAACTTCATAAAATACAAACCTTAATGGACATCCAAACAAGTAGATATCAAGTAGAAATTGATTTTGAAAGGCGTAAGCAAAAATTGGAGAAAACCATTTTCATTATTCTTATTTTGATGCCGTGGTTATTAGTTTTGGGAATTTACTTTGAAAAATTGTGAGCATGGTGACATGTACTAAATTTTTGGACTCGGTATATGAGGATTGTTTTAGATATTGTAATTATTATTACCTTAGATTACTTTTCATTTCAATATAATTTATAAGTGTTTCCAATTTTGTATTTAATAAGCTACAAAAAACAAAACCATTGGAAAAATACAAATATTTATTATTTGTATTAATTTCACCGACATTTGCATAATGGGATAAAAAATAATATTCGATTTCTAATGATTTTTAAGTAAAGTAGTCAATATTCAATAGAGGGAAAAGATAAAATAGTTAGTAATTAAGAATGAAAATAGAAGTGAGAGGAAAAAGTAATATAGAAAAAATAGAAGAATTTATTTTAATAAAATATAGAAAGGATAGGAAATGTGATGTAGGGATTATTTTGAATATGAGTAAAATTTTGGATAAAATTATAGGGAGTGTCATTTTTAACTAAAATTTAGGAAAAAATTTATAGAACCAGATGATAATGCTCTTAAAGATGAGTAAAATTTAAGAAAAAATTATAAAAAATGTAATTTTTAACTAAAATTTAGAAGAAATTATAAGAAATGGAATAAGAATGCTATACTTGCTTAATCGCCGATGATGGATTGATGTTTCTAAGGTTGATTAATGCAAAAGTGATTAAAGAAATAAGTTGATCAAAACTGAGAGTTGAGAAAATGAAATCTTTAAAAATAGATCAAGGACTAATGTCTGTAAGTAGTTTTTTAATATTTAATCTTAATTTTAATAACTATTTTTATTAGATTGTTAGAATATTATTATACTTTTTAAAAATTTAAAATTAAATTTAAGTGAGAGTAAATATTAAATTTTCACTTTCTTTTTCTTTTAAGATAAATGGGATAATTTCTTTTACAGGAGCCAGGGATTTCAGTGGTAGTAGCGGACTAGCGGTGAGCAAAACCCGAGAGGTTGAGAATTAGCGAGAGAGTGAGAGACACGATGCCGTGCCTGAATATTTCGACGAACGTAAGCCTCGAAGGTGTTGATACTTCCTCCATCCTTTCGGAAGCCACCTCCATCGTCGCTAATATCGTCGGCAAACCTGAATCCGTACGCTCTCTCTTTCTGGTTAATCTTTTTTTATTTATTTATTATTGTCCACTCTTTTGTGCCTTCGATTTTCTTTCCTTTTCTTTTCGGATTAAGATATTACGTTTCTCTCCGATTTGACTCAATTTAGAGGCTCTTTAGCTCTTGAATATTTTTTTTAGCGTCTTCTTTTTAGGGTTTAGGTTTACTTCCTAATGTTCATTTTTCTTATCTATCTTCAGTATTATTTCGATTTCCTTGTATAATGTGAATTTGGAGTATTGGATGTGTGTCTTCTTGGTCTCTGGAATACCGATTTAGGGATGGCTCAGATGACAGTATGGCGAAAGCGATGCACATTGTTTACCCAGTATTTTTGGTGGTAACTGCTAGTCGATGGGTTCTATTCTCTTATAAAATCAGTGTTAAGGAGCATTGATATGGCTATAACTAGATCAAAGGACCAACAGTCTGTTTGTTTGTGTTCTAAGTGACTGTTAAGGACACAGGTGACTCAGCTACTCAACCTGTGATACAAAAGGAGGAGTGCAGCAGTAGCAGTACACATAGCAAAATAACTGCCAGCTTATAAAACTCCAGAATAGCACAGCAGGGTCATGAGGAATATTCCAGTAAAAAGAATCAAAATCTGGTAGGCCAGGTGGCAATAGATCCGTGAATTATGGATGAAAGTTGTTATGTTTTCTTCTATAAAAGATTGTAAAGTCTCGGCAGAATTGTAAGCAAGAATTACAATGAATCAAAAACAGAGGTTTTCTTTGTTGGTTTCTGCCAAACACCTTGTATGCATAAGTTGCTTCAATATGGTATCAAGAGCCATTTAACAGACCCACGTCTTTCTTTTTTTCACAAACACAGTCGAATGGCTTCTACTGATTCCTCTGAAATTTCTTCATCACGGAATCACACACATCTATTGCCACCCCTACTATTCTCAATTCCCACAAGTCATTTCATCACCATTAAGCTTACCATAGAAAATTACCGTCTATGGAAATCACAAATGGTACCCTTTCTAAAGGGACATCTGCTCTTTCATCATGTGGATGGTTTATCTACCATGCCTCCCCCCATGATCGTCGGCACTCCTAACCTAGAATATACCAAGTGGCTCTTACTTGATCAGCTTATTCTGTCTGCCATTAATTGCTCTTTGTCCGAACAGGTCCTTGCCCAGGTCCTTGAATGTTCTAGATCGCATGAAGTTTGGTCCTTGTTACAAAACATGTTTGTTGCACAATCATTTGCTCATGTAATGCAGACCTAGTATCAATTAGCTACTCTAAAAAAGGGGTCCAAATCAATTACTGATTATTTCCACAAGGCAAAAACCTTGGCTGCCTCTTTGGGTGCTGCTGGACAACCCTTATCCCCATCTAAATTTTCTGTTTACCTTTTAGCTGGCCTTGGTACTGACTATGACTCATTGGTAACCTCCCTTACTACCAGAGTTGATCCTCTCTCCCCCCCCCCCCCCCATCAGATATACAGTTATCTACTAAATCATGAATCTTGCCTAGCTCATCAAGCCCATACACTGCTTAGTGGCAATCCCATAGTTGCGCATCTCACCTCTACAAGATCACCTTCTGTGTTTGCTTCTTCTCACAGAGGCAAGGGTGCTAGACATTTTTGGGGTAGGCGTGGGGGTGGTTGTCATAAGCCCACTTCCTTTTCTAGTCAAACAAATTCCCATCCCCTTTGTCAAGTCTGCCACAAACCAGGCCATACGGCCCTTGCATGCTACCATCGTTTTAATCACAATTATCAAGCCTCTCCTCCATCATCCTTTTCAACCATTCTTACTACCATCCCAACACAATCACCTCACCTCAATTCCTGGTTCCTTGATACAGCTGCCACCAATCATGTTACTGCTGATCTTAGCAATCTTAATCTAGACTCTATCTCTTATCAGGGCATGGACCAAGTAAGCATTGGTGGTAACTGCTGGTCGATGGGTTCTATCCTCTTATAAAATCAGTGTTAAGGAGCATTGATATGGTAATAACTAGATCAAAGGACCAACAATCTGTTTGTTTGTGTCCTTAGTGACTGAGTGTGATCGGTGAGAAATGAGCAGTTGGCTTTTAGTCTTTATCCTGCCACCCCGCGGAGGGGGGCCACCCTATTCCCACCCCGGCATGGGCCGGGGGGGAGATTTGGGCCTCGTGCCCCCATTTGGATGCTAGGGGGTGGATTGGCCCCCACTACCGTCCGCCCCAGCCTGTCCATTGCCCACCCACAGTGAAACACAACTGGAAAACAACAACAAAATCCAAAACCAACCGAAAAACAACTACAAAATCCAAAACCAACCCAGTTTTTTTCACCAAATCCATAGATCCATCACCCAACAACAAATACACTAAGTTACAAACCCCAGATCTATTGCTAAAATCAACAGTATGTTGTAGATTCTACTCTAGCAAGATCACAGTGTGGCCGTAAGTCTGAGCAAAGAACCATGGCCACGAATGGTTGTGGGTCTCTTCGCAAACCCATGGCCATTCGTGGCCTTAGACCCATGACCACACCGTGACCATGGGTGTCACACAATCACAAGCTTCAAGAAGAAAAAGTGGAGGAGGGAGGAGGAGGAGAAGAGGAGGAAGAGGTGAACAGAAGAAGAGAGAAGGGGAGCCTGGAGGTAGAACAGAGTTATAGAACGGTAGAGGGAGAGAGAGAAGAGAGGAGAGGAGAGAATGACATTGAGTTAGGGTTTTGTAGCTCTCTTTATATAGTATGCAGTCAAACACCAATGGGGTTTCCCCCAAAACAACGTCGTTTTATACTTACGAATTTGTTTTTTTAATATATATATATATTATTTTGGGCCGGGCAGACAGGGGAAACCCTGGGCAGTCCTGGGCCCAGCCCGAGCCTCATCCCCCAACAACCAAAGTTAATCAGAGAGAAACCGCTCTCTTATTTTCTTGATGTATCCCTATTCATCGAAACCTAAGTTAATATTTGAAGTGTTGAACTCAAGTAAAGCTTAAGGTTGTAAGTAATCTTGCTATTTTAAAAAAAAAGTGCAATTTAAGTATATTTATTTGTTGGACAATGTTACACTCACCAAAAAACCTACCGAGAGTGGGTACCGAACGTGTAAGTTCTTTTTTGGTTATTTTTTTTAAACATTTTTTTTTTAAAACATCACAAACTCATTAAAAAACACTTCCTTAACCATTACATAAAAAACAAAAGCAAAAAACAATCGGTACCCACTCTCAGTGGGTTTTCTTGGTAGGACTAGTATTATCCTTTTTTGTTTATTGTTAACCTATTTAAATATTATGTTGCTATTTAATTCTTATGTTTACTGTTTACAAAGTCATTAAATTAGTAAGAGCTTCCATACTTCGCCTCCATCATAAACTGAAGTCTACTCCCTCCAATTTCAGAATATCTTCCCTAACCTCCAAGTTACTCAATGTCATATGCAGACAATTATCTTCCCCTATGACAGAAGATGAGCTCCAACAATTCCATTACAATGTTAAGACTTATATTACCTATAAAAAAAAAAAAAAAATTGCACTATGCACATCTTAAACATTAAATTGATTAATGGATATTGCACAAGGATAAAAGGTCGTGAATACTCCATCTTGGACTTCACCAATTTATGCACCTGTGTAACCTATAATCATTTTGTAGACAGCTATACTTCATACTGAACATGTCCTAAGTTGTTCACTTGTGTTGGTGTTGACAAAACTCAGTCCTCCATTTAGGATAAGGATGGTTTTCTTTAGAATGGTGAAAACCTAATATCGTGAACTAAGTCAGATCTTGTTTGTGTGATTTGATCATTCTCTCAATGAACTTGTTCTTTTGCCAGACCAAGTGTTCTCTTTTAGATTTTTTTTAATATCCTTTAGTATATGTAGGTTACCGTTTCAGTTTTGTCATTTTTAGTTGATTACACAAGTTCTCTTAACTAAACACAATGGTGGTATTGTTAACCTAGATCGTACTTTGTTGTGGTACCTTTTCTCAACTTTAAATATTTGGTATCTTTTACCATGCAGTATGTGATGATTGTGCTGAAGGGATCAGTACCCATGTCATTTGGGGGGACTGAGCAGCCAGCAGCCTATGGTGAGTTGGTGTCCATCGGTGGCCTTAACCCTGATGTGAACAAGAAACTGAGTGCTGCAATTGCCACAATTCTTGAGAGCAAGTTGAAAGTTCCCAAGTCTAGATACTTTCTCAAATTCTATGACACTAAGGCAAGCTATCTCAACTTCCCAAGTTGTCATGAAGAAGGGTCATTGCTGTGCACTTCTTTCTTCTCATTGCATTTCTCATTTTTGTTTAGGCACGCCAAACCCAAGCATATGCTCAGTGTTTGCATGCTTTACACCAGAGTTAGATCACGTAAATAAATCTTTACTGTTTAAAACCATGATTAAAACTCTTTATAGCTTTTCCATATCGGCCCATGCTTCACCACTCCTTCAGGTAATAAGGCTATTTCTTTTTCCTCTATATATATTTCTTTTGCAGGGTTCCAACTTTGGATGGAATGGCTCTACCTTCTAAATTCTGGGTAAGATCTAAACCGGTGTCTTGAATTCCTAGACGACTCGATACTCTGAATTCAGGACAACTTTGTTATCAGTAATGTATTTGGTATCATGGGTATCTCAGTAATTGTTGGGGAAGACATATAATCATTTCTGTTCAGTGTGTTGTTAGGTTTGATAATGCGAAACAGTTGTCTTTCTTGTATGCTACCTGGAGAAAACTTCTTTGGCAATGGCCAATGAATGTTATGTGATGTTATGGTACTTAAAATCTGATGTTTTTGTTATTGGATTTTTACCCATTCTATATTAACGATTGGCCGGCTTCTTAGTAAGTGCGGGAATCGGATTCACCAAAGGATTTAGCTTACCTCAAGTGATTTACTAACAGATCTCTTGATTAAAAAAAAACCACCAAAATGGTATGATTGAGGACAAGTCTCAATAAATCCACTGATACGTAGTAATCCATCATGAAGGAGAGAGGCTCCTCACCAAATCTTAAAGAGTCTCTTACCCTTTTACCAGAAGGAAGGATTTGATTAAGTTTCAAAACATCTATTCGTGTTATTCATTCTGGTTAGTTCCAGCTTCAATTTCACGTTGATGCAGATGGAAGGTCTGACGGCCCTAATTACATGTTTTCATCATCATTTGACTTGGGCTAGGCGTTGTTACTTGTAGCGCACTTAACTTTTGTTGAAAGGCATTCATTATTTCTTAGGCGACTGCTATTGAAGTGGAAGTAAACTTTTATTTACTTCAAAACAAAGGTGATGCAAATAGGGAAAATTTGTCCTGGGGTTTTATGCATGCAAATCGGTGCGTTGGATACATTTTTCCCGTCGCATACAGGTAGGGAAGCCGGTTGCCCCTCCTACACTTCATTTAGCTAAAAAGAAATGAATAAACCTAATTTGCTATTAATAATCAATCGAGAACAAAGTAAAAATAAATAAATTTACAAATCAGTATGGAAGACAAGTACACATTTTTTATACAGTTAATATAATAAGATTAGATTCATAAGAAATTTATTTTTATATTTTTCTTATAAATCAAAGGAAAAATATAGTTGCAAGCACAATTGTGCATTAATCTGTGCACCAATGTGATGTGATTGGTCAAAAAGTAGATTTTATTGAAAACAATGTTAATTTAAATTTAAAGTATGAATAAATCAGTATTGGTATACAGATTAGTGTGCAACTATGTTTATATGTAACAAAACTCTAAATCAAATTGTATCATGCCAACTAGGACGGGATAGGGCTTTGCTAGCTCGCTCGTCTGTCTAGTCTGTTTGACCTATAGGTTAATAGGTATAGGTTAATAGGCAGGCAACATGCCCGTTATCCTAGGACAAGCGGGTGGTGGTAATAAGAAAATAATTCTATTATCTATAATTACTTTTGCATACTCATTACTCATTTTATTGATGTGATTCGTTAAAATAATAATTTTATATTAAAAATAAGTAACACAACCAATCATATTAGTATAATGTATAAGAATACGTAAAAATGATTACATATATAATTTTTTATCAATAAATTATGTAGTGCATAAATTTTCAGACTTCTAAATAAAGTTTTTGCAGGTATAAAGAACAAGATCGATGCTCAAAAAGTTGTGAATAATGAAATGATTGAGTGAAGAGTAATCTTATATACAAGTTTTAAATTGATAAATTTTATATAAAAATTTTTATAAAAATTAGATTTTACTAATAAAAAATAATATTTTTTTATAAATTTTTAAAAATAGACTCCAAACAAAAATTTACATGAGATGTATCAATTTTACAAAGAAAAATGATATTTATAGTCATAGTTATGGAAATGCCGTATTGTCTTTTTAAAAAAAATAAATTAATACAAAATTCACATAAAAAAAATTCAACTTTTTTATCGTAAAACTTGCTCTTTTTAAAATAATTACGTAATATTTATACATTTCATGAATATATATGCCATTGCCCTTTTACAAATCATTTCTCGGAGTGAAACGGTGGAAGGGAGTCACAGACTTAACAGTTAAAACTGTCCGTCCTCTTCCCTATTTTACCCTTCCAGTTTGTCGGCCAATCCGTAACCTTAAAATGAGGATTTGAAACTTCGATCTGAAAAAAGTCGTCTCAGGTCACCACCGGGTTAAATCTGAATCTGATTATTTGTTCCAAAATCCGGCATCTCATATCCCTCTGCAATTACCGGCGACCATGTCATCTGCAACATCTCCGCCCTTACTCCTCCCAATCGCTAACTCCGAATCCCAACCCCCCATTGCCACCCCTGCCTTCCGCGCTTTTATCAACCACCTTTCCGAGTCTCTCCGCCAAGGTCTCTCCCAGCGCCGCCCCTGGACCGAGCTCGCCGATCGTTCCGCCTTCTCTAAGCCCGACTCCTTCTCCGATGCCGCCCTCCGCATCCGCAAGAACTACTCCTACTTCCGTGTCAACTACCTCTCTGTTATTGCCCTCACCCTCGCCTTCTCTCTCCTCTCCCATCCCTTCTCTCTCCTCGTCCTCCTTGGCCTCCTCTCCTCCTGGCTCTTCCTCTACCTCTTCCGCCCCTCCGACCAGCCCCTCGTTCTTTTCGGCCGCACATTCTCCGAAAAAGAAACCCTCGGCCTCTTGACCGTCACGAGTATCTTCGTCATCTTCCTCACTACCGTCGGATCACTCCTCATCTCCGCTCTCCTAGTCGGCGTCGGCGTTGTCTGCGTCCACGGCGCCTTTAGGGTTCCCGAGGACCTCTTCCTTGACCAGCAGGAGAATTCTGCCTCCGGGTTCCTCTCCTTCCTCAGTGGTGCCGCCTCCAACGCCGCCGTTGCCGCCGCACGGGTGTGATTCGATAGATCCGGATCTATATAGAGTTCAATCAAAGAATTATAAATACGAAGTTTCAATTCTTTTATTTGATTTTGACGAAATTCCATACACACTGGATCTCTGAACGTTTATTCAATTTTTTGATAGAATGTGAAACTTTTGGCGGTGGATCTGTAACTTCTTTATATTTCTTTTAAATGATTCAATGTGATTCGAATTTAATGTTTCAGATTTTTGGGTATGTTTCTAAATTCAAGTTACATGTCAGTTTGTTCATAGATAGTATGTTCTTTCTTCATTCCGACTTTCAATCTGCATGCTGACATCTTGCTGCCGTTTATTAAGAACTAAAAAAAAAATCAGATCTGTGAATAATTTGGTGCTATGGCTGTGCAAGACTATCATTTCTGCGCTGTTTATGTCCATATGAACACAGATTTTTAGCCAACTTTTCCGTTATGCCTACACTTGCAGAACAAATAAAATCTTTGTTGGTGGTTTGTGAATTGGATCCATCAAGACCATGAGAAAAGAAACATCAATAGGTAGGATCTCTCATTATACTGGGTTTGTCCGTCTTAGACTCTTAGCGATGAGGGTATTGCATAGAGTCTTTTGTTTCCTGAGTTTAGCATGCTCATTTAACTTTGTTATTGGATAGGGTTTAGTGACCATTGTGCATAGAAATCCTTTGTTATTGTTTGGGTAAATGTGCAGTTCAGTGACCATTGTGCATGCCAGAAGGGTTTTTTTTTTTAAACTGCTATAGACACAAAGAGATTATACAAAATAAACCCACAAACTGATATAGTTTCATGGAATTCGTTATATCTACTTTATAATAAAAGTAACTTTACAATCTGACGTACCACATCAACCACATAAGTTTGTGGGTTTACTTGCGTGTAATCCCTTTGTGGCTAAAGTATTTTTTTTTCCTCTCTCTCTCTCTCTCGAGGGGACGGGGTGGTTTGCAAGTGAGAGTGGAATCCCACCCTCCTGCATTACAAGCTTTAGTTTCAAAATTATCTTTGTGTCAATAAATTGAACCATAACTTCCATAGGAATGGATGCTTAATGATGATTGATTATTGCAAGTACTTTAGCTAACCTAATGTTTAATATTCCCTCATTAATCTAGTCAAAACATGCTATTCATATGTCCAGAGTTTAACTGGGTAAAAGACATGTTGTGTTTCATGATTTCCGGGATTCATTGTCATCAAAAAATTATTAACAGCATAGGCTGATTCATTTACAATTGGTTGTCCAAATCTAGGAAATACCATCATAGGTAAGAAATGGCAAGTCGTATTGCAAGGTGGAACCCTACCCTCCTGCATTACACACTTTAGCTTCAAAATTATTTGTGTCAATAAACTAACCATAATGTGTATTTGTAGGAATGGGTGTTCAATGATGATCGACTATTGCAACTACTTTAGCTAACCTACTGTTTTTTCCCCCCATTAATACAGTCAAAACTTGCTATTCATATGATAATTTACTAGTATAAATATTTCATTTCTGACAGCATAGTGCTGATTCTTGTACATTCGATTGTCCAAATCTTGGAAATCTCATCACAGGTAAGAAATGGCGAGTTGTTTTGCTGCATTACCTATTTCAATAACAATAGGTTTTAACAACACATCAAATATTGACGTTGCTCAACTCTATATGAGTCGTTATGAAGAATGTTAATGTAAGTAGTGATTGTTGCTTTGACATTGAGGTAATGGTGGTGGTAGTGATTGCTACCAGCAATTATTATGATGATGGTGCCACTTCATTTCGGAGCATCAGAGATTGTTAGATGTGTTACAGTTGAACATATCAATCTTTTTAGCATTATAGAGGTCATGGTATAACGTTTAGTATATGCTATCGAATATGTGGATATGCTGGAGCTGAGTTGATCCGAGTGTTGCCATTTGGCTCCATGGTCCTGGGGTTTGATGGATTCCAAATCCGGTTTTGATGGTACAATTCAACCATATAATGTCGGTGGAATTTTTCTTCCTAGCAAATCTTTGCTGTCAAATTGCAGGTTTAAACATGATATCGTTGTCGTGCCATTGTGGAAGCTAACATTGTGGAAGCTAATATTCTTCAGTTGGAATATATATTATGTAGAATGATTTCGCTGCTACACTGCTAGGTGTTAATTTCTTTTGCATGCTTTTGCTTAGAAGCCAGTTTAATTATTTTCAGAGGTATATATTGAACTCTTGAATTATCAAAAGGTTATGTGCACTGTGTGCTAAGATCTGGTCAAGATCGTGTCATATTATCTTTTTCATCAATCTTAATCATGAGAATTGTACAAAGGTGCTTGTTGTACTTGAATTGCATCTTCTGCACTTTTTAGCGAAATTCCTTTTTCTTTTTTAAATTGACGTGTGCTATTGGTTAACTTTTGTAATTTGAAAATGTAATGGGTAGTGGAAGAAAAGGAAATTGTGCCATATTTTCGATCAGGGCTGTGTGGGCAGGCAGCTGCCCAGTCCCCTCCCGGCCCCCCTACTTAGCCCTGCACCCTGCACTGTCCCGCACATGTGGGTGCCCCGTTCAGTCGTCGCGTGGTTGGACAGTCCGTTCGAAATTTGCCAAACAAAGACCAAATATATTTTCAACCACCAAATCAACAAATCTAACCCTCCAAATCAACAGATTCAACATCCAAATCTATAGGTCAAGCCCCGAATACATAATTTCAAGATAATAATACATAGTTTCAATTAAAAAAACATATTAAATCAAAGAAATGTACATAGAAATATGATTGTGCCGTGTCTCGTGGGTTTGTGATTAGCCGTTGGTTTGCTCAGGGATCCACAACCAATCATGGTTGTGGGTCTGCGTAGAGGTCTATGAGGAGAACAAGAGGAGGAAATGAACCAAGCGTGAAGGAAAGGACAGAGAATCTGTGTTGGGCAACTTATGAATTGAGAAAATCTACCCAGCCTCCCCTTTATCTCATCACACCACACGAATCCACGTGTTGATTTTTTTTATTATTTCTTTTAGATATCTGTGCGCCCTCTTCCCTTTTCACCCCTTGCATTTCTCCCCCCTCTCCAACGTTGGAAGCCTCCCTCCCCTGTGTCAGACGAAAGCCACCCTATCTTTTCTCATTTTTTCTCCTCCCTTGCATTTAGTCGGAAGCCCCCTTCAGTTGTAGTTATGGGAGAGTTTGTACCATTGTTAAATTTTTTGGTTGTTGGAGAGTTTATACCCCTATGTTTGGTTGTGAATATTTGGCATGTTGTGGGAAAAAAAGTCTGGAACTCCATATTGTGTAGATGATTATTTGTTGTGAATGGAAAGGGATTTGTTTGTTGTGAATGAAAGGAGATGAACTTTGTATAATCTGTTAGTGTATGGTTTAGTTCCTTCGTTTAATCCGTTTAAGCCTTTTTTCAGATTTAATGGTTTCAAATTATGCTTATTGTGGGCTGTGAAATTAGGCATTATTGAAGTGCATAATCTACAATAGAAAATGTTAAATTAAGAAATTTTGTGTAGGAAAATTAGTCCAGATTTTTTGGACAGAAGCTCGCTAATTAGCATGAATGGATTTGTAGGGCATGCATTTCTTTTTTGCAAGTAAATTACCGCATGAGGGAGCAGCGCACAGAGAGGAGGAGCGGTCCATGTGGAGTACGAAAAATGGGTTGGGCGGGTGAGGGGGAGAAGTAGCTACGTGAAAATGGGGGAGGGAGTGGCGCACGGGGAGGAGGAGCGACCCATGGAGAGAGATGATCCAAAACTGCATGCCAAAACTTCATGGGGCGTATGAAAAATTGAGAGCGAGAAGTGCTACAGGAAAATGGTGGGTGGGAGAGGGAAGTAGCAGATGGAAGGAGAATGGTGGAAATGGGAGTGGGGAAAGTAGATGGAAGGAGAATGGTGGGAGTGGGAGTGGGGAAAGTAGATGGAAAGGGAAGAGGGCGCACGGATATTTAAAAGAAATAATAAAAAAAATCAACATGTGGATTCGTGCGGTGTGATGAGATAAAGGGGAGGCTGAGTAGATTTCCTCTTCTCAATGTTATGTAGGTATTTTTTGTTATGGAATGAATACGATGGGCGGTGAAAATTTGGAAAAGAGCCCTACCCTGCATTTAAAAACAATTTAGTAGTCCACCTGCTCACCCACATGAAACAAGTAGATTGCCCACCTTGCCCTAGCCTAGCAGGCCTGTTGTCTATTCATAATATATTATCTCTAGTACTTGAAATTAGAGTAATAATTCACTTACAACTTTTTTTTATAATTATTTTGCAAAAGAGTAACAATTCATTAAAAGTTATAAAGTAATTATAAAAGAGTGGTAAGTCGATTATTTTCCCTAAAAACAATTGCGATGGAAGGGTATTGAATTAGTACTACTTTTAAAAGGGTGGGTTGGACTCATGCCCGTTCACATAATCCATGCTCATTGCCTTCTTCTCATAGCCATATCATCAACAGGCGAGGAGTTCAGATCATTCCTTGTCAAGTTGTTTGAAAAATACTTCCCCCTTTTTTCCTCAATTTTACCTTAAACTGTCATAACTTTCAACTTATTAATTTAAATTATGAATTTTTGATAATTTTCATAATCGGTTAAAATTCAACTGTTCATATTAGTGAAAAACAAGATAGACGACACACTCTTAATTATAAGATTTTAATAGAGAGTACAGATTATTAAAATCTCGTAGTTTAGGGTGCAAATTGAGAATTTTGATAATTAATTAAGTGAATTGAGAAATAGTACTATTTTTAATGATGTAAAAGATAATTTCTCCTTTAAACCAGACAAGAACCAGTTGATGATGGACTTTTGGTCAATTTCAGGGCCGTTATGGTCATTTCGCCGCTTATTACGGCAGTAAGATAAGTGTTTTTTTTTTTAATTTCGGGGTTCCATTTTCAGGCCCATTAAAAACATGAAGCACATGTGGCCCAATGGAATATAGCCGTTAGAAGCAGCAGCATCTCTTTCACTCTCACTCTCTCTCAAGACCTGGTCAATTTCTCCCCCAAACCGTTGCAGAAAACGTCCCAAAACCTGAACTAGCCGTTGGGATAAACAACTCTGACCCCATTCTTCTTTGACATTGGTGTCCCAACCCCATCTCTCTCCCAATCAATACTCCTTACTCTTCCCTTAGTTCTCACTTTCTTTATCAGTCCCGCCTCTCTTTCTCTATCTCTATCAGTTATCTCTTCTTACTTATTTAGCTTTCTCCTCAATCTACTTTCATCTCTAGGTTTGCTACTAGTTGAAGGAGACTGACTAAGCGTAGGGAGAGCAATCAGAGATAAAATAACTCTCAGTTCTTCCTCCGTCTCTTTCTTCATATTGTTTTCTCTATCTCCTTCCCCTCTCTTGTTCATGGACATTAATTGTCAGTTTAGGAGTCCATTTGTCACTAACACATTACAGTTTCCATCAATAGAAACCTCTGATCGGTTAGGTTTCATTCACGGGAAGGAAAATGAACGAAAGTATCATTCCCCATTGGGATACCCTAAATTTTTTTTCCTTTACACACTATTATTTTTTCAACTTCTTGGTTTCTCTTCTCAGCTTGTTTCAGGCCACCAATGGGATGGCATTGTAGTCACCCAAGCAGACTATCAAGCTCTCCGTGCCTTCAAGCATGAGCTAATCGATTTCAAAGGCATATTGCGCAGCTGGAACGACACTGGGTATGGAGCTTGTTCTGGTGGGTGGGTAGGAATCAAATGCGTCAACGGACAGGTTATTGCCATCCAGCTTCCATGGAAGGGTTTGGGCGGCCGAATCTCCGTGAAGATTGGGCAGCTTCCAGCGCTTCGAAAGATCAGCCTCCACGACAATGTTCTTGCTGGCACTGTCCCTTGGTCCCTCGGGTTTCTTCCCAATCTTAGAGGGGTTTACCTCTTCAACAACCGGCTTTCAGGTTCTATTCCTCCTTCAATTGGTAACTGTCCTGTTCTTCAGACTCTTGATTTAAGTAGCAATGCTCTCACTGGGACAATCCCTCCTAGTCTTGCGAATTCAACCAGGCTATTCAGACTTAACCTTAGCTTCAATTCATTGACTGGTTCGATCCCAAGTAGTCTCACTCGGCCATCTTCTCTTACACTCCTTGCTCTCCAGCACAACAATATCTCTGGTTCTATTCCAAATACTTGGGGTGGAACAGTAAATAATACTTACCACCTTCAGGTCTTGACACTTGATCATAATATCATCTCTGGAACTATTCCGGTTTCTTTTAGCAAGTTGAGTTGGCTTCAAGAGCTTTCTCTTAGCCATAACCGCCTTGCCGGGACCATACCGAGTGAGCTAGGGAGCCTCTCAAGGCTCCAAAGGCTCGATCTTTCATACAACTCCATCAATGGTCGCTTTCCTGCTAGCTTTTCCAACCTCTCCTCTCTTGTTTCCTTGAATCTAGAGGAAAACCACCTTGAAAACCAGATCCCAGAAGAACTGGACAGGTTACAAAACCTGTCAGTACTCAACCTAAAGAACAATCAATTAGAAGGCCAGATCCCTGCAACAATTGGGAATATCTCAGGCATTAGACAAATTGACTTTTCTGGGAATAATTTTACTGGTGAAATTCCAGCCTCATTTGCCATGCTAGCAAACCTCAGTTCTTTCAACGTTTCTTACAACAATCTGTCTGGTCCCGTCCCATCCCTCCTTTCCAGAAGGTTCAATTCAAGCTCTTTTGCTGGGAATATTCAGCTGTGTGGGTACAGCTCTTCAATCCAATGTCCTTCTCCCCCACCTCAGAACCTTCCAGCTCCATCACAAGGGAATTTGAACCCCCATCACCGCAGACTAAGCACCAAGGACATAATTCTCATAGCAGCAGGTGCCCTCCTAGCGGCTCTACTTGTTCTTTGCTGCATTTTGCTGTGCTGTTTGATCAGGAAAAGAGCTGCTTCAAAAGGAAAAAATGGTAAAGCCGCCAACTGGGGTGCTGCGAGTAGCTCTGAGAAGGCAGTCCCTTCTGGCACTCAAGTTGAGTCGGGTGCTGAAACCGGTGGAAAATTAGTTCACTTTGACGGCCCATTTGTCTTCACAGCTGACGATCTATTGTGTGCTACTGCTGAAATTATGGGGAAGAGTACGTATGGGACTGCATACAAGGCTACACTGGACGATGGTAATCAAGTTGCAGTGAAGAGGTTGAGGGAAAAGAGTACAAAGGGTCTCAAGGAGTTTGAAAATGAGGTCGCGGCACTAGGCAGAATCCGATACCCGAATCTCTTGGCCCTCAGAGCCTATTACGTGGGACCAAAGGGAGAAAAGCTTCTTGTTTTCGATTACATGCCAAACGGGACTCTTGCATCTTTTCTCCATGGTAAGTTGAGTCAGCAGCAATCTCTTTAATTCGCCGCAATGTTATTGAAAAAGTTAGGGATATGCAAATATTATGTTCTATCCCAATGAGGCATAAGCTAGACGCATTTGCTATTTTATTCATGCCAAACCTAAAACCTTTACTTTTTGTATGCAGCACGCGGGCCAGAAACCATCATTGAGTGGCCTACAAGGATGAACATAGCCAAGGGCATTGCACGCGGTTTACTACATCTGCACACCCAGGTGGACATGATACATGGGAATCTCACATCAAGCAACATACAACTCGACGAGAAGACAAACGCCCATATTGCAGACTATGGCCTCTCTCGCCTCATGACTGCTGCTGCCAATACCAATGTGATCGCCACTGCTGGAACACTTGGCTACAATGCACCAGAGCTTTCAAAGATCAAGAAGGGCAACACCAAGACTGATGTCTACAGTTTTGGGGTCATTATATTGGAGCTCTTGACAGGGAAATCACCCGGTGAGGGGGTGAATGGGATGGATTTGCCCCAGTGGGTGGCATCAATTGTAAAGGAGGAGTGGACAAACGAAGTGTTCGATTTGGAACTGATGAGGGATGTGCAATCAATAGGCGATGAACTGTTAAACACACTGAAATTAGCTTTGCACTGTGTTGATCCCACACCAGCAGCACGGCCTGAGGTTCAGCAAGTTCTGCAGCAGTTGGAGGAAATTAAGCCAGAGCTGCCTGCATTTTCAGGTGATGATGGGGCTGGAGTGCCATCAGCAGGCGATGATGGAGACAAATTCCCATCAGCAAGTTAATAAATTGGGTTATAATATATAGTTGGGTTTCGTTTATTTTTTTCTAATCATTATATTAACTTGGTTTATAGAAGCTGAGAGAGATAGGTACTGCTCAAATTCTTTAATTCTAATTATTTTTTTAAGTGTATCTAAATACCAGCCCATGTGGGGTTGATTGAGAATAAGGAGTTGCTCTTGTTTTAATTTTTTTTCTCATGTAGTTGAACTATGTATTCTTTCAAATTATTATTCTTTCCTCTGTAACAAATCCGCAAGTTATATGATAAAAACATCGGGGATTTAAGTCGTTTTATTTCCAACTGTTGCGAAGGAACTACACGTCGTTCAATTTTAAGCCAAAACGGACTCTCTGTCACTCTCATCAAATCGTTCTTTCACTCCTCGATCAGATCTCTGTCTCTCTCTCTCTCTCTCGTTCTGCCATGGACGACCTTCACGTAGAGAAGATAGCAATATCGGGTCCAACCCTAGCCTCCCTGATGCAACGGTTTTCCTCCTCATCAGGTCCCATCGACGGTCTCCTCTTCGGCCACGTGTCCCTCCTCACACCCTCCACCCTCTCCGACGACTCATCCACCACCACCACTACCTCCTCCTCCTCAGAAACCCTAATCGCTACCGTCACCTCCTTCCTCTCCTCCTCCTCCACCTCCCTTTCCTTCTACTCCCCCTCAGGCCGTGTCAACCCTTCTCACCTCGCCCCCTCCTCCTCATCCTCCCTTCTTGGCTGGTTTTCTGCTCGCCGCAAATCTCCTCTCCGTCCCTCCATGCGCGAATTCTCAGTCTCCGAATCTCTCTCCTCTCTGCCCAACCTTTCCTTCCCCATCCTCAACTCCTCCTCCTCCCTCTCCCCTTGCATTTTCCTCCTCCTCACCACTCCGATCCCTGACCAAGCCATACACACTCACGAGTACCGTGCATACCAATTCTGCGCCTCCACTGAATCCTTCGACCCCAAGTCCGTCGACATAGTCAATATCGGCCCCGCGTTCCGTGGCCACTACGGCGCTTTTAGCCCTAACTCCAACTTTCCGTCATTGGCCTGCGAGTTGAGGAGTTCAGCCATGGTTGAGGACAAGAAGGAGGAGGAAGAGAGCTCGAGTCGGATTAAGCAGGCGGCCGAGGACCAGAGGCATCTCGATCAGTGTGCCGAAGGGTTCGAGATCGGGAGATTGAGTGGGCTGATGGGTTCCGAGGCCACCAATTATACGGCCGGGTTGGAGGATTTGTACGAGAAGATGCTCGCCAAGATCAAGAACTTGGCGAGGGAAGTGGAGTTGAGCTCTGCTAAGGTTTTTGAGCAGGTCAGATTTCGATTTGTAAATTATCGAACAAATTCGGTCTAATTTTGAAAAATGAAAATGAATTTCGATGCAGTTTCATTAATGCCGTTACTAGATTTGCTCAATTAAAGAATTATTGGCGTTGTATATACTTAACTGCTTAACCGTGGAGAATTACCTTGATCATCGTCATACAAAATATATCATACCATTAGAATCTTGCAGGAAAATCACAACAGGAAGTTGAGGCAGAAAGCTGCTCGGTACGCTGGATCAGAGTAACTTCCATAGCCTTGGCGTCTATTTTTATTATTCTATACGAGGTAATTATGTTTCTCCTATTTGAGTTTTCGTTTCATGATTGAGTCAAACAGCGGGTAATTATTAGCGAAGATGACGATTTAGGTTTCAATATTCTCGTTTACTTTTACAAAAATCAGAGTGTATTTTCAACAGACCATTATCCCAAAGTTCAGCTTTGATTATGCCGAATAACATGGTATTTTTTAAGTTGATTAAGTTATAGTTTAGAATACTATCTAACACGTTGCTTTGTTTCAACTAAACAATACACTATGTCTGATTTCGGGCCTCTCACTATGTTTTTCGGATACAAAAAATGTTAATATCGTGCTACTATATAGATGATGTAGTCAAATGCTGCCAGTGTTTTAGGTTCTGGAGTAAGGGATTATCATCTTGATTGAGTAGTTCTCCAGTTGTGAAAAGACAACTAAAACAGATATTATGCGAAGTCCATAAGCACCACTTTAATCTGTTCAGGTTCTGGGATTTATCTTATGCTCTAATTTGCACCTAGCAATTTTCTATGCGGAACAACCATGCTCTCTCTCCTTGGGTAGGGGCTATCACTGCATCTAAACTTTTTGCTAAGGGGGATATTTGGTACCCAAAATCCTGATGTGACTTCTTTTTTAGATTTATTTATTTCCTTTCTTTTTTATTGTAATTCATTATTATTGGACTTTTTGGGAGGGATTGGTGTGCGCATTGTTTGTACATGAGGTTTCCCCTTCATGCTAATAGGTCTTTTTTTACTTATCCATAAAGTGAGTATTTGATGCCTGAAAACTAGATTTTGGGCCCTTTGGGGAGATTAGAGGGTACAGAGAGAGAAGCCACCATACCATAAAAAATTGCACGCGTGAGAGAAAATAAAAATAAAAAAGTGCTGTAGAGGTTTGTGCTTTACTCCTTCAAATAATGTCAACTTGTTCTGGACTCAAATCTAGGCTTCTAGTTTTGGAATTCACTTAATTCCATTGGTAAAGCTAATTAGGACTTCCTTCTGATCTTGTCAGCTTAAATGGAACTGCACTGATTGGTGGAGTTAATGGAATTTCAGTTCTCTTGGTTTTTCTATGATAAGGTCATCACTTAGAAACAAGTAGATAGTCCACCTTGTGAGTAGCATTGCTTTGACTTCATTATGTGTTTTGTGGCTGGCTATGCCCGTTTTCATTATTTCCTTCTCTTAAAATTTATATGAAAGTTGGGGTTTGTGCGTTCAGCTTCTACTTTTTGATTTTTTGCATTCTTCCATCTATGGTTGTGACGTTTGTCTTTTCTGCTGCTTCTTTATCCATTCATTTGAAGTTTTAATTTTGTGCTTCTAATTTTAGTGTTGGAATTCAACAAACATTACGGATAACTCTTGCTGATTTTTTTTTTTTTCAAGGGATTATTGTTTACATGCTTATGTGGGCTCAATGGGGAAGCATGCTCAGTTTTCATTTGATGATGAGCTAGAATTTTGAGAGCAGAGGGTTTAAGAAGATGCGAATCACCTTCACTGCCTCACTTTATCTTCTTGGTTTTTTTGTTTTTGCTGGAAACAACCAAAACAGGAAAATGAATGATTTTATCTTGAAGCGTACCGGTAAGAGATCCTGGAACTGCTAGCAAGATGCCCCGCAGTTTGATCTGAGGGGTGACATTTGAGCTGAATATGGCTGATAACCACGGAACCACAGTTTATATGTCATTTTGTTGTGGTATATGGTGGTTTTTATGACGAAGGATGGCATTATTTTGCCTATATCGTCAAGTCATGTTTGTTAATAGTGTTATCCTTGCTTTGTTCGTCTTTTGCTATTGGAAATTTGAAATTCCCTTTCTTTTCTGTTTTTAAATTTCCAAAATTCGTTCTGGTTGTTTATCTGCTTGCTTTTTAACTGCCAAAAGAATATCTCGTAGCAGCCCATGTTGTAGAGGATTGATTAGAGTTGTCATTCAACCTTGGCCTGCTTGATTTATGTCTTACGGTTTCGAGGAATTTTTGGTGCTCAGATGTTCGAGATTTCTAGCTACCAAACATAAATAAAAGAAATATTGTTGACAGTGATCTGAACGTCTGAACAAATTTTCCCTGTTTTGTTCCTAAGATTGTAACTAAGACCTAAGATACAAAAAGATGATTTCTAATTAAATGGACTGTATTTATGTAATGTAAAATATGAGATATTTCTTTGTTTGTTTTCATAAATGAGATGAGATAAGTTAAGATAAGTTGAATAAAATCTTATTATAATATATTATTTTTGTATTAAGATTTGAAAAAATTGTATTGTGATTTGAAAAAGTTGAATTATTTATTTTATTTTGTATTGTAATTTGAAAAAGTTGTAATAATTAAGATGAGATGAGATGAGAGTTTTATAAAAATGAACAACACCTAGTTGTTTCGATTAGAAACAAATTAAATATAAAATGGTGAAAAAAAAAAGAAACTTAAACGATATATATAATGACTCGAATAAAACATTTAGGGAGAGGAAAAAAAGCGTGTGTTCCAAAAGATTGTTCAGGTGATGGCATCTTCCTTGGGCGAACAGAGCGATAAAAAGGTCGTCTGGAAAGATAAATTTTGGGGACTACGGCCACCGTTCGTTCCCAGCTCCACACCGTTAGTTCTAATTAGGGGTTTATTTTATTTTATTTTTTTTAAATCCTTATATGTATTTTTTAATATTTTTTTTTAAAAAAAATTATAATATTATTAAAAAATGATTTCTTAATCACTAAGTTTTAAAAATAAAAATAAAAAATTCAAATAATAACACCAAGCGATAAGTTTGAGTGGTGAGAATAGTATTTTTTAAAATTTTGAAATAAAAGTAGGATTGAGTTGAGAGTTGCTTTGAGAAAGAACTGTAGCTGCTGTAAAGCAATTAGGCCCGTTTGGATTTGAAAAGCATTTCAATTCATCTTATCTCATTTCATTATTACAACTTTATCACATTTCTATACAAAATATATTAAATAATTTCATTTTTTTAAATTTCAATTCAACTTTTTAAATTTTAAAATAATAATAATATTAATAAATAATTTTATAATAATATTTTATCTAATTTTTATCTATCATTTAAAATTATTTCATATCATCTCCAAAATTCAAATAAGTCCTTTTAAGGGGAGATCCGTACAGAATCTGATTGGTCTGAAACCACGGACGAATTTTGCCACTTTCAACTTTTTCAGGTCATTTTCCTGAAGAGTTTTGCTTAGGCCCAAACCAATGCCTTGTTGGACAAGTAAAACTTAGAGAACGTCGGCTTCTATCTACAGTAAGTGTTCACCCGTGTTATGGCAATCATGGTACGTTGACATTCTTTCAAGTAGCAAGATTTTGACGGTGTTTTTAACTTTATTTTATCATCATAAGGGATTCCATAATTGTGGACCTCACATGAGTTTTATTATTTATAAGCTTGGTGTGTTAACCTTTTATTTATTTAAAATAATGTTAAGCTGTCCCATAAATTTATTCACTTATTTTGACCGTTTATATATTTTAATTTTTTATTATTTTTTTTAACTTAATAGTTAAGAAAATGGTATTAGTGTATTGATGTATTTTTTAAAAAAAATATTTAAAAAATGTGAAAGAAAAAAAATTAAAAAATAACATTTAACCTGTAGGGCAAGCCACTTGATGGCAGAGTAGCACGACTTATTTAGTTATATCGTATCAACTTGATTATAAGATTCATTAGAAAAAAAAAATTAAAATATTAAGATATTTTGTTCTTATTATTATTAGACCTAATTCATCAATATGTTCAGTGCATAAAAAACAATTTTTAAATAGATTTTTTTAAAAAAAAAAATCAAAACCCTATGCAAAAGCCAAACACCTTTACCCTAACATATGCACGACATCAACCAATAAAAGCTAACGACAATAGGGAGATTCAAATGGTGTTGGCTATGTTTATTTATTTATATAGTTATTTCTGTCTAAAACTGCCCATTATTAATATATTATATGGGATCAACTTCATTCCTTTTTACTCCCTGTCCAACTCTTTGCGTGTTGACTTCTAGTTAGTGACACGTACTTGCTTGGACACGTGTCGGTGTTGAAAAGCAAGAATAGCCATACTTTTTTCTTTTTTTTAAATATAAAAAAAAAAGTATAAAAAAGGAGCTAAGCTTGTCCCATCCTACTCCACCCTGTAACACTTTGCACACGTGTCATGTCTACCTTAAAATGGAAATGAAACCAAGAATTCTTAAACTTAACTTATGCAGAAGAGAGAGAGAGAGCTTGGATGCCAAGTTAAATAGGCACAAGCCACGTGTCTCAAATCTATCCGAGGATATGACACGGCAATATAAATACGATAGCCACGTGATCACATTACATAAATATAGCCTTTATATGCATTCGCGAAAGGAAACATCGCGGCAACAGTGAGAGCGCCTGGTGGCATGTTCTGTATATATTTATCGATATCCTTTGCTGATCGGTTTGACAGAGTTACTTCGTCTCCAAGGCAAAGGTTGCAACTTGCAATACAGCGTTATCAAGAAAGCTGAACAAGAGAAACAGAGCAAGCACTGCAAAACGCTACAGCAAAGAAACAAATATTATCTATACCTTCCAAGAGTTTAGAACTCGAGCTTCCACCGAGGCTTTTGAACGAGTCCCAAGTCAGAGAGATGGCTGACGGGTGAGTCACGGGTTTCCTTTTTTGGGTTATGACGATGTTAGGCTTCTTCTTCATGTTAGTCTTCGTCATGCGGGTTCGTCTTTGACGAGTCTTTTTCATCATCAGTTTTAATAGCACTTATTCACCCATTTTTTTCTACGTTTCTTGATATTTTTCTATCTTATATCAGTGTACTTAACTGTGCTTACTCGTGTTTGATGTGCTTTTCTTAGGTTTTTGTGTGAGCTAGGGTGGCAAATAGACAAGTCCAGATCTCTGTTTCTTGAACGTACTTGTCTGCTTTAATTTTTATATGTGGTTGATTTTCCCATGATTCCATATCTAGTCCTCCATCCTTGGTGGACGTACGGTGGATGGGACTAGAGGAATCTCTAGGAACGATGAGAGTGGATAAATATCGAGTACAGTCCAGGTTTGTTAAGGGGTGGGTGCTTCTGAGTTACTGCAGCAACTTGTTGAGATGGATGCTGAGGGGTTTAATGAGTAATTTGGTGACATTACTGAATTGGAGTTAATTGTTTTTACCCCAGAACTCAATAGCTGGTGTTGCTGTGAGTTCATACTAGGATTTTAAGGCTTATATGAGTTCTCTTAGACCAACACAAAATAGGGCTTTTTTCTCTGTCTTGCTTACTCCTTTTTATTTGTTTCTTATTTTATCACTGAGATGTTTGGTACATGAAATAATCATTCCGTGTCCCTTTGAATTAGTAGTTTTGTTATTGATGCTAACACAACTATTCTTACACTATTTCACTACTATTTATAAACAGTTCACTACTATTTACAGATGACTTGAGATACTCTTAGTATCCAAACGGAGGGGAATTCGTCAGGATCAGTTTACCAAAACTAGATCTCTTTGAGAAAATAATTGTGCCTTCTAGTTAATCATTCCCCTGTTTGCTCTGGATGTAATTGAGTAGCTGAAATTTTCATTTTGGATTCATTCTATCAACGTCTACTTGATAACTAGTCCTTAGTATGGTTTTTTATTTTATTTTTAATTACAGATTATGCACTTAAAGATAGGTTAATAGGATCCAATCTTTAAGTTTCATGTAGATCTATTTCTCTGTCTCGTTTTGTTGGGGGAGTAGGGATGTCTGAATCAGCTTTGCACTTGTTACTTGCTGACTTGACATGGCTAATTAAAGGATCTTTCTGGTCTATGATTGCAGGCAAAGAAGATCGCGGAAGAGACGCACTGAGTGTGATTCGATAGAGGAGACTCTAGCAAAGTGGAAGAAATTAAACGATGAACTTGATGCTGGAAAAGATGGAGTAGATGTGATACGTAAGGTTCCAGCCAAGGGCTCGAGAAAGGGGTGCATGCGAGGAAAAGGTGGCCCTGAAAACACGCACTGCAAATATAGAGGTGTAAGGCAGAGGACTTGGGGCAAGTGGGTTGCTGAAATCCGGCAACCACTTAATGGGACTTACGTACCATCGAGAAGGGGAAGTCGACTTTGGCTTGGTACTTTTGACACTGCTGTTCAAGCAGCTCGTGCTTATGATGAAGCTGCAAGGGCTATGTATGGTCCTTTGTCGCGCCTTAACTTCCCCGAGCAAATTGCTGAATCAATGTCTTCAGATACATCTAAAACCTCACCAACAGAGTGTGAAGCATCGATTAATCAAGTGTCCACTGTAAGCAGGCGCAATTACTCGGAAGGTGCTGCTAAGGAATCAAATGATCAACAAGACTGTTCTAAGGTTTGCGTGTTTGAGAAACCAATGAAGCTGAATCCAAAACGTTATCAGTATTGTGTATTCGAAAATGTGGAGGAGAAACCTGATTTCTCTAAGGACTATTTTCTTCACCAGGTGCAGAAGCTAGATGCTCACTTACCTAGCAGCTCGAATCGAATGCGGGTGGTACATCGGAAGGAGAAACTAGATTGCTCTAATGAGTATTTCCCTCACCAATTGCAGAATCTCGATGCTTACTTGCCTGGCAGCTCAAATCATATCCAGGAGCTACATTTAAAGGAGAAACCTGATTGTTCTGAGGACTATTTTGCTCACCAGCTGCAGAGTCCAGATGCATACTTGCCTGGCAACTCAAATCATATGCGGGAGCTACAATTGGGGGCGGATGGAAGCTTGGATGTCTTGAGGCACGACTTTGATTTTGGCTTATTGGAGGAACAGTCATATTTAAAAGGGAGTGTCAATCTGGATAGCTTGAGGCCGGATTATGATTTTTCCTTTGTAGAAGAGAAAAAATTCCTTGATTCATTGTACTCTGACTGGGAAATGCTTTTATGATAGATCTTTGCCAATAATTTTGTTCATGTTTTGGAGGGACTAGGACCACCAGCAGCAGTAGTTTCCATTTTCATATTCCTAAATAACATAGGAGTTCGATCTTGACGTTGTGGTGTGGTTTGGAGCTGGAGTGCGCATGCCTCCTTGGATGTTTTTGGCAAATTGAAATGTTTTCTCTCGAGTCTTTGCATCTATTTAGGTAGGGTTAGTCGCACCCTTTACTCATATGTAATACTTTTTCTTCTTTCAGTAGACAGACTGTATTGATGGAAAGTTTGAGCTGTAACAGATTCCTTTTTTTTTAATTTTTTTTTTTTTTATGTAAAATGAAGTTCATTCATCCATAACGGGACATTATAACTTTAACCAGATGTATAAAGTACAAGCTAATTACAACGTTAATAGTTTTTCAATACACAAATTTTTTTGTGATTGATATGGTCTTTGTCTATATTGTAACTCTTACAAACCAACCGTTTGAGAGATAGTATCACTCTATCTTAAACAGAGTTAAGACAGAGTGAACATGATCCCATATTCTATCTAAGACAGAATAGATGACACACTCTACAGACAAAGTCCAAGAGACAATGTGGACTGTATCAAATATAAATGTGATGCATAAAAATTTAGATATTCGGCAATGTACCTATATTAACATTTGGAAATACTGGTAATATAATATGATTCCCGGAATATAAATTCTCATATCTGACTTATTTCTAGACATCCTGCAAGAACTCTCAAACCGAGTGGTTGATTTTTTAGGTGAAATGCTTTGAACTCTTGCCAGCTCAGCTTGCTGGGTATTACATATTGAAAATATTATTTGAAAAAGCATTCTTGCAGCATGCTTTTTTTCCAAACTTCCCAAGAGAGAGAAATAGAAGACCATCACAGCAAGAGGACTTTCGGAATTGTAATTAGAAATAGGCACAAAAACTTTTATCAAATGGCGAGTCATTGTTAGTACAAGGGCATTTTTACACATCAGGAGCCTAACACCACAATCAGCCCCTAAACAAGCCCCATTATGAGCCCTAAATTAAATGAGTCTTTCAGATATTAAAAAATTTAATCCTTCTAAGATCTTTCCTAAAACCTGAAAATTTCTTTTACATACAAATAAATATTCCTAAATTACTGCACAAACCTTAATTATCGGAAAATACATGTGTATACATAACTATGCATGTACCCACTTTGTAACTGACATGGTTGTAAAGAAAGAGCTCGAAGAATATACAACAAACTCTGATAGACATACGAACCTGATAATAGCCCAAAAAGGAGGAAAACTCGCCCTTCAAACCCTTGTTATGTTTAGCCACCTCCAATAATACATTGTACCTGCCTCCTCGTCAAACCAGCCAGACTCGTATCCATTAAGTTGTTAGCAGCTGACAAAAACCCCACTCTGATTAATGAATCCTTGTAGCTTCAGAACTGTTTAATATCCTGACCTAAAACTCTTGTGATTTGAGCACTGGTAAAAGGTTGCTTGATCAACTTCAAAACCAGGATTTCTAACAGCATAATGTTTTATGTTCCTTATGGAACTCAGAGTGCAAACCAGATGGCAGAAATTTTGGCATGCAGAACATGATCATATCTCCGTTTCTTGTTTCAACTCTGACCAGACCATCTTCCATGGTCCACTTCTAGTGCCCAACCTGGGGGAATTTTATTGAAAGAGTTACAGGGATGGAAGAAAAGAGTAGTCTGATAATAACAGGTGGATATGAATATACCCAAATATAAATCATCTATTCTGAAATTCATGCTCAAAATGTAAACTTATTTTGAGAACGCTAAAGACCTTATGAGCTAACCAATCTGCTTGGAATTATCATGATAAGGTAAGCAAGATACACCCCCTCCCAACTTTAAAAGAATAAATAAAAGAAAGGAAGAAGTAATCGTCAAACAGCACCATGTAACAGTCGATACCTGATTTGTCCATCAATTATAACAATGCACTTGACATTGAATCAGAAATTATATTACCTCCAAATTCCAGCTACTACACGCAAGGCCATGAAGAAAAACAAACCCATCCAGACTCCAGCAAGACCAAATACCGGAGCAGCCACAAGTAGGAAGATTGAGGAGATCAATCCAACAAGCACCTATTTATCACAAGGGAGCTAAGAAAGGAGAACATATCAAATAAGCACATGTCATTACAATAGGAATTGGGATGCACCATAGAGTAGGCAGCGTATCCAAAGTCTGAAACCCCATAGTAGAGCCCATCAAGAACAAATGCTAAAGCATTAATTGGCTGTGATCCAGCTACAAACTGCAGAAGAGCGACATGTTGGATATGCTCAACAGAATCATTTGTAACAAGAAATTACTAAATGAAATAATAACAATTCTTGTCCAATATCATCCAGGTGATGCCTATTATTAATACAATCCTTTACTTATCAAAATATATATATATCATCCAGGTAAAAGAAGAATCAACCTAGGGCCACTGGCCCTTTTTTGCATTTACTCAAATTTAAAATAAGCTATCTAAACTGAGAAATGTCAAGAGCTGTCACCACACAGGTAAATTCAAATCTACAACATATTGTTTAAAGCTAAGTACCGCATACTATCTTCACAGTCCATAACCTGGGCAAAAAAGGTCAGAATTTACAGTGGGTTTGATGGGTTCACACTCTAACTTAACTGGACCTGAAAGGGCTAAATATGCTGCCCTTACTCCATAGCATATAACTCAGAAAGACCACAACCAATAGACAATTCTCAGCATCTACCCAAAACATATAAATGTGCCCAACTGGAAAAGGTTTCAGATTTTGTAGCTTCTTACCAGAATACCTGACCAGGCAATTTTCAGAACTTCCACGTCTGTAGTGAACAAGCTAGAAAATGCCCCAAACCCAAGAAATAAAATGACAGCCAATAAAATTCCAGTTCCTAAACCAATCTGCATAAATTTAGAAGAAAAATAACATGAAATTATCATGTCAGTTCTCATATTTGCTCTTTTGGGACAAAAAAAAAAACTAAAGTTGTTCAAAATGGTAATCATAGGAAATTATTATAAACCTGAAGAACTCGGTAAATTACTTGACGTGCCTCTCCATAATTTCCTTGGGAGTAACCACTCGCAAGAAGAGCCTGTAAAGAATAATGTCATGTAAAGACAATGTAAAAAAGATGCAACTATCGCATCACTTGGAGGTTTGGGGGTAGAGATGAGAATTTTGAGTTTGAGATGAGAGTTTAAAATATTATTTTTAGTATTATTATTGTTTTGGGATTTGAAAAAGTTGTATTAGGATTTGAAAAAGTTGAATTGTTTATTATATTTTGTGTGGGAATTTGGGAAAGTTGTGTGGGAATTGTTTATTCACAAATACAACTTCTGTCTGTATTTGTGAATGTGTCCTCTGTGTATGTGTGTGCGCATCTGTGCATCATAATTTTATACTCTCCTTTTTTTGTAGGTGATTTTACACTTCTTTTTTTTTTAGATAAGCTCTTGATTTTAGACTTTTCCGGAAGCTTCCCTAGACTAGCCAACAATTTGGTCTTCGGCAGATTTTACCACAATTTTTTAAAATAATTAATAAAGTATGGATTCTTGCACATAAATAAGCTCGAAGTGTTTCCTAATGGCATGAAGTTATGTTTTCAAATAAAAAAATTGGAAAGATTGGTGTGAACTTCAGGTGATATGTAGTAAGCAGAATGCACTTCCAAGGTTTTCATCCATCGGAACTTCTGAAGTCAAACTTAGTATTCATATATCTGATGTTCTTCCAAAAATAGAAAAAAGTTTACTAAAACTTCATTTCTTTTGTTGGTCATGACTAGTAGGTGTCTAGGCAGGCAATAAACCAATTAGGTACACCTCAAAAGCATCTCCAACGGTTGAGTGAGATTCTAATCATCCAGGGTAATTATGCATGTCACAAAGAAATAATTCTACAGAGATCCACAAAAACTGCCAAGCAACTCCTGATATACTAGGTCAATTTGGAGGCACGCAACTTGATTATATCTGGACATAGTGATAAGTCAATATGTAAGCTATACCTGACCAGCAAGTGCTAAAGCATCAGTCAGCAAAGACACTGCCAACCAAACTTGTGCACAAATCTGATAACCAGCCATAGGTATGGGACCCTCCCTAGCTGCCATCGATGTTGCCAATGTCATGGTTACAAGCACAGCTAGGGTCCTGCCAATGAGAAGCCCACCTGAAAAATGCAATAATCAGTACTAGTACATTCACTTGGTGTAGTATCTACTAATTAAAAAACTTTGCTTAGCATAAGGGAGCCAACTGAATTTGATTTGATGATAATTGATAAGCCATGAAAGGAAAATACAGTACATTCCATAAAATTTAAATTCCATACAAATGCATAAACACATGACAGAAAAATTGATACTAGACCTGCTACCCATAATCTGTTATTATAACATTGATTCTGTTGAGAGAACAATGTTGTGACTCAATCATAAATTCAACAAAAGCACGACAAAGATACATGCCTATATCAGTCAATAATTCAAAACAATAGCTCTCTTCTTTAGATTTTCCTATCAAAAGGCTTCCAAACATTAAAGAGCAAAATAGACAGACACCCATAAACTAGAAGTGAGCATACCGGATTTTAGATAGCTGGCAAGTCTTCTCCCATCAATGTTTGGAGAAATCAGCGAAATCTCCCCACTCAATTTCCAGAGAAGAATAAAAGCAATTAAATATCTGGGTGACATGAAAGAATCTGTTAGGAGAGAAAAAATTAAAGCAATATGCAACTCACAGAACATCAAGCATCATAAAGTTTACCACATTATGACGTACTCAGAAATCACAGTAGAAATCGCAGCACCACTGATGCCAAGACCAACAAGAAAAATCAATATTGGATCCAATATTGCATTAAGCAAGTTGCCAGCACCTGATATTCAAGAGTCCATCATCATCATCATGTACACTACTAGCAATCCCTTCATGAAAAAAGGAAAATCTACTTGTCGAACCTTCTTTTATGTGACCACAGGGCAATCTGATTAATGCATGTGTGTATATGGTTTATGTATGATTCTAACTAGTTGAAATCAATCTGTCACAACATATGTTCCAAAAGTTCTAGAAGTTTGTGATCCATAAAACTGATTCAGAATTAACCATGTGAGAAATTCTGTTCAAAGCTCATTTTCATGAATGCAAAAAGAATATAAACTTGAATGTATGAGTTCATGTAAACATATATGTAAGCCAAAAGCCACAACTGCAGATGTAAATGTGTTTGTTCACGTGCACACACACCCAATCAAGAGAGAGAGAGAGAGAAGACATGCTGCAACTTGCCAATGGCATAAAGTGGTGTCTTTGTGTCCATAAATCCACGAAAAGTGCCTTGTGCAGCAAGTGCAATTACAATTGGTGGAGCGCCAAATGCCCTAAGGGTAAGAAACTGCTCAGCTGGCACTCGCATTGGTGAGTCCTACAACAGATCCACCCCGTTAACACTTTCCAAATAATATCTTCAGTATTATATTAAAAAGCATACAAGAAAAAGTCACATCATATCCAAAAACTACCAAATATAAAAGGCACTGCAGTGCAATAGACTAGAGGCTCCAATGAATAGGATTTACTATATTTAGGTATTCCAAGACAAGCTATGACAATTTCCCACATGATTGATGCTCATTCAGAAATTTCACTTAAAAGACTCAAATTTGTGGTTATTCTTTCACCTAGAGTTCATTGCAAAAACGTCCCACTGGTTCACAGTGTGTCCTGATTTGCTCAATCCATTCCTCACCCACTTTCATATTCATCATTAAATTTCTATAAAAGGTTTACATCTTTTACTCTAGATATCCAACAATTTTCTTCAAAGAAAAAAATCTATACAACCTATCATGTTAAAGGAGAGACTTTAGACTTTAATGGCCAAAATGTACACGATTTTCTTCTTTCTTCTTTAGCAAACTAGATAGGTCTTATCTCTTGTATTACATCTTGTATACTTGGACTTTGCCTATTCGTATTAATATTACCGTTTACCTATCAAAAAAAATGTTAAAGGAAAGACATTTGCATCAACAATTTCGTTACATGAATATAACCATCAACATATATTTATTAAATTTAACAATGATTCCAAACATAATATAAATAGTTTGATAACAAATAAAGCAATGGTAATTAAATTCGTAATTAAGTTAAGTCTACGTACAACAGGTATACCCATGATATTCATTAAGAAACCAGAGCCGAATGAAAGTGCAACAGCTTCAGCAAGACCAATGCTAGCAGCAAGTGCTAAAGAAGTTGATACTGAGGGAAGCAATTTCTTGCCTTCGTGCTCACCCATGCCATCTTAATAACAACCAAAAAAGGGAACACCCCAATAAGACTAAAAACAAAAGGATACAAAATCAAAATCCTAGAAACTCAAAATGAAGATTGATATAATATGCTAGACTACATTTAACAATTACCCTTGTCAATTTGACTGGAATCTTCAGCCGCTTTACCAACCAAGGCCTGCTCTTCGGCAACAAAGGACGTTGTGACGTTGAGCAATGGCACATTAAACAATTTTGACACCAAATTGAAAACTGAAACCGATACCCCAACAGCGGCCAGTTCAGCAGATCCTACATGAGAAAGATAATGAGAGGGAAAAAAAAAACCTTCTTTTAGTGGTAGTCATCTAACAAGCAAGACGAAAACAGGCCATCATGTATGGTGCGTATAGGAAATATGAAACTGAAATTGCACACGTCCTAATAAGCAAGACGTCCCAGAACACCGTCCCAAAACTGGATAAGATATGCAACATTCCAATGCTTAAAAGTAGTATTAACGAGTTCAAAGACACCGATTGTCCCAAAAAATGACTCAAACACAAGGTTCCGAATTCACAATCATTCAAATAGATGTCATATATACCACATCCACAAACTGAAGCGAAACAGAAGTACCTAAATGGCCAACAAAGGCTGTATCAACCAACGACGCAAGCGGGTCAGCTGCCAAAGCCAACGCAGCAGGCAATGCAATCGACAATATCTCCACCCCGAGTTCATCAAACTTAATCCCATCTCTGCAAAACCCCAAAATTAACTACCTCAAAATGAAACTCAGACCTTGGAATTGAAACCCGACGCTCAGAGCATTTCGAAATCGGGCGCACCTTAGACGAAGAAAAAGAGAAGAAAAGGAGTAAGGTATGGACGAGGTGGATGGAGGATTCGGGTCAACAGGATTACGCGAAGCTTCGGGTTTTGAGTCATCAAGGGGCGGAGTTTGAGTCTCTAGAGAGGGGCGGCCACTGTCAGCGTGCTTCTGAGTTGATGATTGGGGAACGGGTCGAAAACGAACGGAGCAAATGGGGTTTCGGATGAGCGTTGGGGATTTAGATGAAGAAAAGCAATTAGTCTTCAGCGAGCGTAGGCAAAGAAGATGGTGAAGCGAGAGAGCAGTCGCCATTGTGAGAGTAGAAGAGAAGGAGGGAGGGGGAGTGAAGAAAGGCCGGCAACCATATATTTTAGCAGTACTTTATCTACAGGACGTATCTATCATGTGTGTGTAAATATCGAGAGATGCACAATAGTCAATACAATTCCTTTACAATTACGTGTACTACTACAGTACTACGACCCTCGCTCGTCCTGTCCAGCAAATCCGACTAAGTAAAGCTCGTACACCCTCTCACCCTTCCTTCGTGTTTTTTTTTTTTTAAATCTATTTATAAGTATAACTATATATTAATTTAACGTGGTTGATTAAAAAATAAATTTTATTAAAAAAAATGTTAATTTAAATTTTAAATATGAAGAAATTAATATTAATATACAGATTAATACACGACTTTATTTGTATATAACAAAACTCTTTTTAAAAAGAGAAATGATGATATTTACAGAATGTACAAGTCACGTAATTATCTTAAAAAAAATTAAGTAAATACGATTACAATTTTTATACATTTCACGACGATATATAACATTACTTATTTTAAAATTTTAGATACATTTAATTTTAAAAAATTTTCATAATTTTTTATTTTATATATAATTTTAAGATGGATTTGTTATTTGGATTTTACGAAACTAGATATAAAATTTATTATCCTAAGCATTGTTTTAAATTGACGTGACATATTATGATACGATAAAAATATCACATCTAAATTTGGGAGTACTTGATAATTATTCTTTGTATTGAGGTTTGTGAAAACGGATGGGCTAAGATGAAAAACTCTTTCACTTCGATTTTGTTAAGGTGATTTTGTTTTTATTTTTGTTATTTTGACTTTTGTCCGAAATTTAGGCAAATGATTGTATAAAAGTTAAATTTCTTTTTTAAATTAAAAGATATTTAAAGTCAAATTTTGTAGTTGTATGTTTCTCTCGTTATTTTTGCAATTTTGGTTTTTTATGTTTTAATTTTTTTAATTTAAATACTTTTATTTCAAATTTTTTTAGCTTACATATTTTTTATATTAATTTTACTCTTTTGTTAGACATGTGCCACTTCTTAATTTGTATCATATAGCTTTGGGTGCCACTTGTGATGTGATGTGTCAAAATTCATACAAGTGCCACACGATTATTTTGAAAAAGAGAGATCTATTATTAAAAAGTTAATTTTTTTTCATATAAATTTCATATTTATTTACTTTTTTCAAAATAATTACGCAGTGTTAATATACTTTATGACTGCAAATATCATTTCTAAAAAAAAAAGTGCCAACCTTAACTATTAGCAATTTATTTTTGATCCAAGTCAAATATAAATAAAATTTTACTCAATCTATATAATAATAAATTAGAAAGCATCACCTTAACCAAGAATTTTTATTTTAAGCTGATTTCAAGTTTATGCATCGTATCAAAAATTGATGCCCCTTTTTTTGTATATAACAAAATTTATCGAACTCTTTAACAACCTTTAATATTACCCGATAAATATTTTTTATCGGTATTGACTTTGAGTGTCCAGAACAACATTCAAACTAATCTCAGAGTTACACATATTTTTTAGAAGGAGTTTCATTCAAGTACACATTGTACAATTTAAAGGAAAATACCTCAAATTTGTTGCTCCAAGAACGTGAATGCAAAATTTGGAACTCAGGAGCACTAGGATTACTTGATAAAATGTTGTTACAAAATCATGATATCACCTTTACAAAAGCAAGCCGTTAATGTATAAGCCACATTGGCTTTATAATGTTTTATATATGAAAGTAGTTTTGATAATTCGAAGAGATATAGACACAATATATATATATATATATATATCGACACTATAGTACTAAATTTTAAGTGTTATGCATGTAAATTTCAAGATCTTCTAGTATATAATAATCCGTATGCTATATTTATCTTTGTTTGAATCTAATTACAACGATGTTACAAAAAAAACCAAATAATGGAGCTATACTTTAAGTTTTATTCAAATTTTATCACTAGTTTTCATGAAACTCTCATATTTTTTATGTTTCTGAATTCTGTAATATTTATATTAGGACTATTCATCTAGGTTTCGGACCGGGTATCCGGCCCGAAACCCGGGTTTCGAATCTAGCCCGAGTTTCGGCCCGGGTACACCCAGTCCAAAACCCGAGTGCATCCAGGTTTTTTGAAACCCGAAAATACGGGTTCCGAGTTGTACCCGGTTTTCTTCTTCTTCTTTTCTAAACTTACAGTTGCTAGTGTGATCTTGTTCTCCTTCTCTCTCTTTTTTTTCCTTTTTTTTTTATAACTTACAGCCGCTGGTGTGAGTAAATCCGCTACACTAGACCATCGGAGCACAGATTGAGGGCCACACGACACGCCAAGCAGAAAACTACCGGAAGAAACCTTCACCGCCGCACATCTTCCACACCCACGATGTTCTTGCACCCACAACACAGAAATCTCTATTTTTAAGCATGAAAACAGAGCAACCTTGGACTCCACTGTTGCCCAGCCACCGGAAACCACCAGGGTAATGCTCCATTCTGCTACACCCAAACCAAAATAATTCTACTCGCAAAACCAACCGCCACTACATCTTGGAAGCCACCGTACGTCCAGTAGCTCTCCATGTTTCCTTCCTCAGCCGCAGATAACGTCGATTACCACTTCTCCCTTTTCAATTCATCACCGCCAGCAGAAGACGCCGGGGAACGAGCCTCCACCGTCTGAGGCTAATTAGTTGAAGGTCAGCACCTTCGTAGCAATCCCTCTCCCCCTTGGCGGCTCCCACACATTGTATGGTATACATATTACTTAACTCTCTCTCTCATCACTTTCTCTCTCTCAGTGTCGTTCCGCTGCCTCTCTCTCAGTGTTGTTCCACTGCCCTCACTCAATGATCATCACTGGAGTCTGGGACCTTAAGTCCTTAAGTCACTGAGTGACTTAACCAGGGTTCCATTCCCACTCAGTTAAGTGGATTTTAAAAGAACCCGAGTATCGGGTTTGAACCCGGGTTCACCCGGGTTTTAAAATGCGGGTTTTGGCTCGAACTTGACCCGGGCCGAAACCCATAACCGGACACCCGATTATCCAATTTTTGGTCTGGACCGGTAAAACCTAGTCTAGATGAATAGTCCTAATTTATATGATGAAAAAGAGATCGCATCAATCACTTAGGTATAATGACAAAATCTAAATTCAACCATGGGGGTTTCTAAGAGAGAAGTTGAGTACATGAGAAATGTAGAAAATGAGAGACAAAATAAGAGAACTTGAACACTTGTTTTCTGTTAGAACTGTGTATTTTCTTACCATTGTTATGAAATACATGTGAGGTATTTATATCAAAAGTCAGAGTAGAAATGAGACTTATTACAACCAATAGAATGTAACTAAAGCCTCGCCGAAGGTTTATTCTTTTTTCTCTCTGTACCGTTGCCCAACCACAGTTGGCAAGATATTCCACTCATCCCTGAGCGGAGGGGGTTTGGAGCTTTGGCTCTAACCACCTTCTCCCCTAGCCAGCCCCAGTGGCTCTGTCCATATGGTTTTCTATTTGTTCCCTTTCCGTTGTTTTTTCATTTTGTTTCCACTCCATAGCATTGACTCTCGCCGATCTACTACTTTTCGGCATCCTCCTTCCTGCACGCGCGGCCCCTACAGCCGCTGATCTTCATACTCACAGCAGAAAACTGCCATTATGCACGGCGTGTTTGATGCATGCGCGACCCCTGTCGTGCGCGCTTAATATGCAGCCACGTCCTCGAGCGGCTTTTGAGGCCACGCGCGACCCCTTTGACTTCACCGACCATTGATTCTTTGGATCAACTCGTCCGCTCTCCTCCTAAGGTGACCCATGTTCTACACGCACCGCCACTGACAGTGTTGTCCCCTCGTCGGCGACTCGGCCTAGATTCTGGTTGGTACCCCACGTTACCGCTTTTCCTAACCCATGATCAAGACAATGTAATCGTAATAGTCTCCTACAGTTGGATCAGATCAGCAAAATGCAACGCACCACTCTTAATTACGACTTTTAGTCGTACGTTTATAGTCTGTTCATCATACTATGTTAAAATCGTTTTTAAGTGGCATCCCCGTGTGGGATTGGGTTGGAGCTAATCTTTTGGCGAGATAACCTGCTTTATTTTTTCATTTTAATGTTGCTTTTGTTTGTTTTGGGATGATTGTTGGGGACTCCCATCCCACAAATAGGGTTGGGCAACCGGGCTGGATTTTTTTTCCGGCCCAGTCCGGAACCCGGATAACCGGGTTCCGGTTACGAGCACCGGCCCGAAAAAAAACCTGGTCCAGTATCCAGTTTCTAAAACCCGGGTGTTCCCGAGCCCGAGTTTTAAATCCGGTACCCAGGTTTTTTTTTTAAACCCAAACCCAGTGTCAAAACGGTGTCGTCGTTTTGGCACTGGGTTACTACCCCTTAATTCCCGATTCCAGCCCCCGCCCCTCCAATTCTCTCTCTCTCTCTCTCTCTCTCTCTCTCTCTCAAAGAATCTTCCAGAAACCCTAGCCTCCCTCCCTCAGCCCTTCGTCGCCGTCATCCCGTCATCGATTTCATTTGGTCATCCTCAGAAACACTATGGTTCTTTACAAATCAAGGTTACTTTTTAATTAACTCTTCTTCAATTTCGATTCTTTAGTTTATGGTGTGGTTTGTGTGATTTGTTTGGTTTGGTTTCTTTTTCTGGGTGTGATTTGTTTAGTGGGTGTGATTTGTTATCCTACTTAGTGAGAAATCATCACTGTTTGTATACGAAATCCTACTTAGTTTTAAGGTTGTGTTTGTATACGGTTTGGCTGAATATGTAGTTGGATTTGGGATGTTAGGTGATAAATAAAGTATGTTATGCGAGCAGAGATGCATTTTGGGGTTTTTAGCTGTTTGGTTTTTAGAGCGTTTATGTTTTTCAGTTAATGCTTTGATCAATCGAAGCATTTGTTATTGGCAATACGTGGTTTTTGGTATTTCTGCTGATGTCTAGGTGTCTGTTGAGTTCATTAATTGAAAAAAGCACACAAAATAAGAAAATTGTATTCCAGTCATAATTTGCCATGGCCGTGGTACTTGGCCCTTTCCTATTCCAGTCATAGTTTCCCATTTTGGAAATGTAAAACCATCTTTAGTTTTTCCATAAAGAAAATTGTATATACTGGAGTCTAGACCTTATACTCCATAAATTACTTCCCACAGCTTTCTCGCCTAATATAATGATGATGACCTAGTAGTGACTCAAATAATCACGGGGCAAAATTCTGGGCAACACTTGAATAGGGATCCAAAGTTGCAAAATCAACCTTTCTTGCAGTTTGGTCTAACATCTGCAATAAACTTAAATTGCATTATTGTAAATGGGTTCAACCATTAAGGGATTGAGAATTAAGTTGGAAAGTATGGAGATAACTAGCTAGCGGGGAAGATAAGAAAGTTTATGTGGCTAATTTGCACATATGCAATGGATAAGCCAACTGCTCCCTTGATCAGTAGGCCCTATAACTTATTACTACTACTAAACTTGAACCTGTTACCTCTCCCCACCACCACCCCCAAGATGGCAGATGTGAAATCATGGGTTCCTTGTCATTTAAATGTGCAAGTTTCAAGAAAACAAAAGAGAACTTAGATCATATGCCAACAATGATTTGATGTTACAATGATGTTGGTCAATAAGTTGAGGTTGGCATGCCAAAGCATCAATCTCAGTGCCACAAAATATATCAGAAAAAACATGAAAACCTGAATACTTGGTAAGCGTCACCCAAAAGAATCATAAGCTTGTCGTTGGCCTGTATCACGCAATACTTGGTAAGCTTCACCCAAAACCTGAATACAAATGAATGAAAAATATATATATTACTATATGTTTAGAACCAAATGAGACTAGAAGGAACATGGGAATTAGCACCATTACTCAAAATCTCCAGATTGCAAAATAACATTCCTAATGTTCTTTTTCTATAAGTAATAGATATTTTAAAACTTTTTAATAATAACTAGTTTATGCAATGAATGCTACTGGCAATGGAATGGAATGGACAAGTATCAATAATTTAGTAGTTAATTGTTTTTATTTATATATGCGGCTAGTTAATATTGTCTACATTGAATAGTAGTGATCATCAAATAATTTGTCATACTTGTATTTTAATTTCCTGCTTTTCTTTGATTTTGTTGTAACTTTAACAGATGAAAGAAGATTCTGTGAGTTGTAATGTCGGTACAACCCAAGGGATTTGTGACTCCTCTTCTATTCCATTGGATGTAGAGGAGCTTGGGACTCTTCCAACCCTTTTTTCATCCACACATACACAACAACCTACCCGTTTCATCCTACATTTACCCAAGAAATCTAAAAAAACACATAGAAACCAATCTGTGGTATGAAAACACTATACTAGAGTGCAACCTATTGACCACGATAACCCAAAAGCTCAGTGCACTAAGCTATACAGTTGCCACTACAAAAATGGCACTTCATCTCTGTTACACCACCTTCAGAATGCATGTGAAACTTCCCCTCTTAGAGTTAAAGGAGTTGGAAGAAGTCAATCCTCTACTGTTAAGAGGGATGCGGAGGGAAGAGTGTGTAGTCCACAAGGCCTAGTGAAGTACGATGTAGAAAAACTTAGGGTGTCAACCACTAAATATTTTATTAGGTGCGAATTGCCTTTTAGGCTTGTGGAGCATGAAGGTTTTATTGAATATGTAGCTGATTTAGAGCCTCGATTTACTTTGCCATCCCGAGCCACTTTAAAAAATGATTATATTAAACTGTATAACGAAGAGAAGATACAGCTAAAAAAATTGTTAGATGGTCAAAGAATTTGTCTTACCATCGATACCTAGATATCGGTGCAAAATTTGAACTACATGTGCATTACCGCACATTTTATTGATTGCAATTGGAGATTGCACAAAAAAATACTTAAGTTTTGCCAAATTCTTGACCATAGGGGCGAAACTATTGGGAGAGTGTTAAACTCGGGATTGTATAAATGGGGTATTGATAAAATTGTAATAATCAGAGTTGATAATGCATCCTCAAATGATGTTGCTGTTGATTACATGAGGAAGAGAATAAAAGACAATGATCGTACTATATTGGGTTGTTATTTTCTTCACATGCAGTGTGCTGCCCATATATTGAATCTGATTGTTATGGACAGATTGAATGATGTTTATGATTTTGTGTTAAAGATTAGGGATGCTGGTCGGTATATGAAATCCTCGCCTTCAAGATTTTCCAAGTTCAAAACTTGTGCGGTAAAGGAAAAAATTAGTGGGAGGATGATTTGTTTGGATGTTCCTAAAAAATGGAACTCCACATATTTAATGTTGAGTACCACTGAAAAATACGAACAAGCCTTTGAACAATATGTGTTTATGGATGACCAATTCGTGAACCCCACTAGCAATGATTGGAAAAATGCACGAATTTTTGTGGAGTTTCTGAAAGTTTTTTATGATATCACATTGAACATTTCTGGTTCTTTGTATGTGACAGCTAATGTTTATTTTGAGCAACTTTGCACTATTGAAGATGCATTAAATGATATGTGCTTGAGTGATGCTATTATCACTAGTACTATGGGCGTAAATATGATAAACAAGTATGAGAAGTATTTGGGTAGCACAAATAAGTTCAACGTGATGATATATGTTGCTTTTGTACTTGATCCACGATATAAAATGATGGCAATGAATTTCTGATTGCAAAATGCAGAGGGTATGTTGGCGAATAAGATAGAGGACATGGTTAAACTCCTTTTAGGCCAGTTGATTGAGCAATATAACACATTTCGTGTGGCTAGTGGGAGGAGTTCTAATGTGGCTCAAGGGAGGCCAAGCACTATGAATATAAATTTTGGTAATGAGCAAGCACCGGTTCCTACTAAATTTAAGATCATGTTCACCAACTTCCTTAAGGAACGGGGTGTTACGGAGTTTAGATCAAAGCTAGATAGGTATTTTTCTGAGATGTGTATAGACGACTCGCTCAACTTTGATATCTTAGATTGGTGGAGAATTAATGCCACTAATTATCATGTCCTTGCTGAGGTAGCACGTGATGTGTTAACCACCCTCATTTCCACTATTGCCTCAGAGTCCGCATTCAGTACTAGAGGATGCATATTGGATCCTTTTAGGAGTTCCTTGTCTCCCGAAACTGTTGAAGCTCTCATTTGCACCCAAAATTGGTTAAGGACCAAATCAATTAACATTCGGGATTTGGAAGAATACATACAGTCAATGGACCTTGAAGGTAAGTTTGAAACGTGAAATATTTTTTTTAATATCTATCTAACTCGGTTTATTATCTATTTAACTTATTTTTTATTTTTTTTTAGATGATCATCTAGCTTCATCTTCAACCGAGACTGATGTGAGTCTCCATTTTCATTCATGCTAAAAAAACTAGAGTAAGTGGAACTTTTATTTGTTATGTTTATCTATTAATTAATTCTCAGTACCGAAGATATATATGTGAATAATGTTGTGGACAAAAATATATTGAGGTTACATCAGTTTAAGAATTTGTTTCTTAAATTTGCAGGGCCTTAATTGTGAATATTGGGGACATGATGGAGAGCTGGACTAATTGCTATTCTTGAATGGTTTGATTCCATAATAAACTCATATTATTATTAGATATATTAATAACTTTAAATACTTAAACATTGCTAACTTTAAATGAAAAAGATGTTGATCTGTTTCTTCTTACTTTTCTAAAAAAAAAAGACGTTGATCTGTCATGGGCAAAATCACTTTTTCATTATCTCTGCATGGCCCATTTCTTTGGCTAAAACAGATGGGGAAAGAAATGAGAGAATTTTTTTTTGCATTTGTTTTTCCTAGGGATCAAATGAAGACAAAACAAAACTTTGAATTGTAGGGTTGAAGTTTGCATTTCTGTTTTGGTTCTACTGTGGTTGTGTTCACTTCTTGCAAAAAATTAATAATATTGAAAGCAAAATGATGGTTTTATTGGAGACCCCCACTTTTTATTATTTTTGTTGCAATAAGTACTTTTTATAACATGGAAAATACTTTGTTTCTCAGATACTTAAATCCTTTGGAGATTTCAATTTTCTTTTCCTATACCTGGAAGATGATAGTAACAGTATAGAGGGATTTTGGACCACTCTGTAATATTGCATCTCCTTTCTTTTTGCTTGTTTTCTTTATTCATTGCTTGTCATTTCTTAGCTTTTTCTATTATTCATACGCAACATGCATCTTTGTCACTCCCGTTTCCTTGTAAATCTGGTAAAGGCATTTGGAGAAGAACAAGTTGGAATGACAAATTTCTCAATCTGGTGGGATTTTTCACTTACAAGATTGCAACTTTCTTTCAAGCTATAGAGGAATCACTTCCAGTTATTGGGAAAAAAAACCCGCATCTAGTAGTGGATTATGTAATTTTTTCAGTAGTCAATATAGATGAATATAGAATATAGTCTTTCAATTTCAGCATTATTTTTTCTTAAATATGTAATTTTGATATGTTTTCTTGAAAACAGTGTAATATAATATAGGCTTTCAGCATTATTTTTTTCTTAAAAATAATTTAATAATATAGACTTTGTTAAAAAGAAAAAAAAACCTGGGTATAGGCCAGAATCTGGATTTCTAGGTTGTAAAAACCCGGATCAATCCGGGTTCTAGCCCGTGTTATAACTCAGGTATACCCGGATACCCAGTCCGGTACCCGGTTGCTCAACTCTGCCCACAAAATCTTGTATCATTGTAACCTCTTAGCCTATCTATGAAATACTTTGCTTGTTGAGAAAAAAAATATATAGAATGTAACTAATGTGCCGACATGGCAGCTATGCTATTTCTAAGAGTCTCCCTCAAGATGGAATCATGTGTATATCCAAAACACTTATTTTATTAAGTAAAGAATGAAACTGAGTAGAACCGAGAGCTTTTGTGAAAAGATCACCCAATTTATGGTGAGAAGTAACATGAAGAGTCTTGATCACATTGGCCTGTAATTTTTCTTTGACTGTATGACAGTCTATTTCAATATATTTAGTTCTTTCGTGGAAAATTGGGTTTGTTGCAATATGAAGAGTAGCTTTATTGTCACAAAAGAGAAGTGTTGGAGCTTAAAATATTTTAACAAGACAAGTAAACAAGAAAGTTCACATGTTGTAGAAGCCATGGCCCTATATTCTACTTTAGTTGAGACCTTGAAACAGTTTGTTGTTTCTTTGATTTTCAAAAAATCAAAGACCAAAAATACACAAAAACCTATCACAGACTTGCAATTATCTACATAGTTAGCCTAATCTGAGTCACAAAAAACTTTAAAGTGAAGATTAGAAGTGGGAGAGAATAAATTTTAAATTAAGGAAATACTTCAAAACTCTTTCAAAATCTTTTCAACTCAGGAAATACTTGGATGATCTGGCTACTTCTAAACTAAGGAAATACTTCAAAACTCCCAAATCCTTGATTTTAAATTTTTTATCCAGAAACATTTCCAACTCAATAATAGATTGAAGATCATTGCTTGCTAAGATTATGTCATCAACATAAACTAGCAAAGTAAAAAATGAAAAAGCACCTGAATTGATAAACAAAGAGCGATACGAATGAGCTTTATGAAAACCATAATCAAGTATAGCAACAAATAATTTGTGAAACCACTGTCTAAATTGTCGTAGACCATAAAGAGACTTTTTAAGTCTACAAACATGATGGTCCCCCTTTTGTGCATAACCAAGGGGTATATCCATGTAAGCTTCTTTATTGAAGTTACCATATAAAAATGCATTAATTATATCTAATTGATGTAAATGCCAATTTTTAGCAACTACCAGTTAACAAACATCAATTGTGGTCAGTTTTGCAACTGGGAAAAAAATTTTTGAAAGTCTAAATTTGGATACAAAGATGGTTTCAACTCATCTCATCTCATAATTATAACTTTTTCAAATTTCCACACAAAATATAATAAACAATTAAACATTTTCAAATCCAAAAACAATAATAATATTAAAAGATAATATTCTAACAATAGGTTATTCAACTTTCATTTAAAAGCATCTCATCTCATCTCATCTCACTATTGAAACCTCTCCTAAACCTTTCAACTTGAGTATATCTTTTGGCAACCAATCTAGCTTTATATCTTTCTATGCTACCATCAGCCTTGTATTTAATTCTATAAACCCATTTACAGGCTATAGATTTCTTTCCTATAGGTAAAGGAGTAAGTGCCCAAGTTTTATTCTCCTCAAGAGCTTTAATTTCAGCATTCATTGTTGTTTGTCATTCAAGAATATGGATGGCTTGGGAAAAAAATGTAGGCTCTCTATGTGAAGAAATAGTTAAAGAAAAGTGTTTATGAGAGGAAGAGTTTATTATAAGAAAGAAAGTTAGAGAGAGAAAACTTTATGCTTGAGGAAGTATCTGCCAAGGAAACAAATTGTAATGGATGAGATGCTATTAGCTGACAATGGTAGTCTTGCAAATAAATTGGTTGTTTTCATGACCTTGTTGATTGTTGAATGGGAAGAGAAGTAGTAGGAGAATGAAGATTTGTAGTAGAATAAGGAGAATTGTAGAAAAGAGAATCGTAGAAAAGAGAATCGGCAACATCTAGTATTGTTTTTGGTAAAACAAAGAAAGATTGTTGTGTAAGAGAAGAATGAGAAATAGAGGAAGAAAAAAGAAAAATTGTTTCATGAAAAATAATATCTCGATAAATGAAAGTAGTGTGAGTCTCAAGATCAAATAGTTTATATCCTTTGACGGCAAATGAATACCCAATGAAAATGCATTTTCTGGCTATAGGATCAAATATGGTTCGATTTCTAGTTAAGGTAGATGCAAAATAAAGGCAATCAAACACTCTAAGATGAGTATATGAATGAGGAGTGGAATATAAGACTACATAGGTTGACTTGTTTGATAGCAAAAGAGTTTAAGTTAGATTAATCAAATGGGTTGCAGTTAAGATGCAATCATCCCAAAATTCTAATGTATGCTTGAATCCGTAAGGAATGGGCAATATTCAAAATATGTTGGTGCTTTCTCTTAATTATACCATTTTGTTAAGGTTTTTCCACACAACTTCTTTGATGAATCACATCCTTGACTAGGAAATATTTAGGCATATGGAATTCAACACCATTGTCTCTTCTGATTTGTTTAATCTGTATTTGAAATTATATTTCCTCTAGATTAAAGAATGGTTGCAAATAAGTCTTGGTTTGAGATTGTTTTGCAGGAGGTAAAACCCAAGTAGATTTTGAGTAGACATCTACAATGGTTATTAAGTATTTAGAGCCATCAAGAGCAACAACAAAAAAAAGAAAGAAAAAAAAGAAAAAGGACCCCATAGGTCACAATGAATGAGAGCAAAGAGAGATGTAGAAACATAACTAGGTGTAAAAGGCAAACATTTTTGTTTAGCTAATGGACAAATTGTATAAGGAAAGAAAGTTGAAGACTCTAATATTTGTATATTTGATACGTATTTATTGAGAAATTTCAGTCTAGAAAAAGAAATGTGGCCTAGTTTATAGTGCCAAAAATCATAGTCTTAATGAATCGAGGAAGCAACAAAAGAACCAACCGAAGATTATTGCAAGAAATGATATAAACTAGCTCTTTCCCCACCCATACCAATCGTTGTCTATGTAGATAGGTCATGACGAAAATAGAGGTTAGAAATGAAAATGAGACAACAAAAGGAATGACGTAGCTGAGATAAGATTGAATGAGAAAGATGGAACACAAAAAATATTGTGTAAGACCAACTTTTCATAAAGAGAATATGTCCCAATATGAGTGACTTTGACAAGATTTCCATTTGGTAACTTTACTGAAGATTTAATGGCATAAGTTATTGAAGAAAATAATTGAGTGAAGTTGACCATATGGTCTATAGCTGCAGTGTCATTATGCAAGGTGTATGATTTGAAGAAATTAAAGATGCTGGATTTATTTGAGAAATTTTCACAAGGAGAAGATTGTGGAGTTGGAAGAATACCAAATGCTAAAAGAGATATGGAGTTTGATTCTTGTAAAAGAGAAGTGGTCTGATTTACAGAGTGAGGGGTGGCAACAGTGGGCTTAAGCGTTGCAAGAAGATTTTGACATTGCTCAAGTAAATTTCAATTGTGGAACCTCGTTACTTCCTTGATCTGTAAAGGAAGAAGATGTTTGATTTGTTGAATGAGTTGTCGTTCTCTTGGATTTGAAGCGTGGTGGAAAACCTCGTATTTTGTAGCATTTATTAGAGGTATGTCCTATGTATCCACAATGACTCCTCAGAGGTCGATCTTTGTGAAAGCTAGACTGTTGGGAAGAAGAATTTTCAGATTTAGTCATCCACACAACAATGGACTTGAGATTCAGTGCTTGTTTTGTCAGCAGTGCAGTAATCGATATAAGATTTGGGACATAATTGACAAGCACCTCTTTTTGTTTATCTTCTTGAAGTACAAGTGCAATTTACTTTTTTCGTGGATGGAAATCAAGCAACAAAATTTGGCTCCTTAAACTATTGAAAATTCATTCAATCCCATCCCAAGTTTCACTAGAACATAGCGGTGGACTTTTCTTGAAATTAGCTAATTAATCTCAATATGGTTTCGACTTGTGTAATAATCACTAACCAATTACTGTTCTTGCTTTAGGGAGCTGATTGCTTTCCTTAATTGAAAAAATCATGGTTGATTTCCTTGTGAAAACCGCTCCTTTAAATCTCTCCACATGTCCGCCGCTACATCATGTAATATTCTTTACAACAGAGTTAATAATCCATGATACTACCGTATCATTACACATAATCCATGCCTGACAAGTCGGTTCTTCTTCATTCGAGGTTTTTTTAGGGTTCTATTGATAAAACTCATCTTGTTCTTTGCACTGAGGGGCTTTAGACAATGATCTGGCCTAAGAATGATAATTGTCTCCATTTAATTGTTATGTCACCAACATACAAAAGCGTTTTCTCCATGATGGAGAAAATAAGGGCTCGACGCATCTTTGATTGGGACTTGATCTAAAGAATGAGAGGATGAAGCAATTGTTAAATCCATGGATAATTCAAGAACAATCAGTCTTTTTTGTTTTATATCATGACAAAATTTGAATTCTACCATGGAGATTTCTGAGAAAGAAGTTGAGTACGGGATAAATGTAGAAGATGAGAGAAAAAGAGAAAAACTTGAACACGTGTTTTGTGATGAAACCTTGTAGTTTCTTGCCACTGTTATGAAGCGCATGTGAGGTATTTATATCAAAAGTCAGGATAAAACTAAAACTTATACAGCCAATAGAATGTAACTAATGTGCCAACATGGCAGCTATGCTATTTCTAAGATATCAAACAAAATTTCATCAATCAAATTGCTTTTTGTTAAAGATGTAGAAGGAGGGTTATCTTATAATAATCTGAAAGTTATTATTTACATCTAGGTTTAAAAAAAATAAATTGATATATAATTAATTTCAGAGATTTTCATCTGAAATTTGCATAAGCTTCCAATTCCATGGACCTAAGTTAGAATTTGTGGTCTAATCGTTACTCGGCTTCCCCAAAACCAAATAGCCAAACTTTTTTAGAGTAACGTTATATATAGTCACTTTTACGTACTCTTTGCACGCTCTATTGATATGATTAAGTGCATTAACTTTTTTAATATATAACTAATCATATTTATAGAGTGCACAAAAAATATATAAAAATAACTACACATAAAATTTTTGTAACACATATATATACAATATTATATATATATATATATTAAAAAGAAAAGAGAAAAAAAGAGGAAGATGATACTGTGCTGAGTGACATAATATTAGTGGAAGCGGCAAAGGAAGCGTGGACGTCTCAGTACCTGAAGAAGACGGAATAAATATCAGAAAAGCTCGAATTTGGGGGCATACGATGTAACACCGGCCACACCACGCAATTGAAAAGTTTAGTCAACAGCAGCCCTTACTCCCTGCAATTGCGTGTGATATTAATGGACGAGTCCAGAAACATAATTTTATGCACATAATTAAACTTCAGCAGACAGAGACATTACAATACTTATTCCTTCTCTCTCTCTCTCTCTCTCTCTCTCTCTCTCTCTGTTTTTTTACCATCTCTTTTTGTTTGGATTCGCAAATTGATTTGTCATGAAAACTCAAGATGTCGATGATCAACAGCTGGCCAGGCATCATTGTATATATGCTAAAATGTGAAAGGTTATCTCTTCCATTCTTAAAATCTTAAAAATATGTCCATGATCATTGTTATTTACGAAAAATATGGTCTTAAAAACTGGCAGCTGGTCAATGAATATTAGATCAAGCGCAGACCCTGATCGATCTGATCTCATTTTGTCTCAAGCTGCCAACTCCCATTTGATCTTTTTCCCACATGATATGTTCTTTACATTTATTCTCAAACTAAATAGAAATGACAAAAACTTCATCCGGCTAGCTAGCTAGCTAGCTTCCCAAACACAAAAGATATGGTACATTAGAAGAGGAAAAAGCAAGGGGCATGTAAAAAGATGGGAGTACCAGTACTACTGCTTACCTCATGAACATTCTCTCGTTGATCTCTTTGGAAAAGACTGCTAGCTTGCTGCTGCACCTGCAGAAGGCCAGGACGGATAGAGAGAGAGAGAGAGCAAGAAGAACCGGTGGAACTCAGGATGGATAGCGCTACAGAACAAAAGAATCAAAAGCCAGTGCTATTACTCCATGGCGCTATCCCTCCTGAGCTTAACAGATTCTTCCATACTTTTTTCTTTTCTTTTTACATCAACGGGAAGCAACTAGTGGCTTTCTGTGACATTGGTTGTGAGCAGGGTGGAGGAAGGGTTTTAGGATAGCAGTGGTATTTATAGAAGCGAGCAGAGAATTAGGGGAAACTTGGCAATATGCAGAGACACACGTCGAGTGATCTCGATCCCTGCAGGTTGCAGCCATGAAAAGGTTTGACCAGAAGGGCTAATTATTTTTATTTATTTTTCACTCACTTCACTTATACGATATTTATTTTATATTAAGAAAATAATATAATTAATTATATTAATAGAATACGAAAGACGTATACAAAATGACTACATATAAATCTTTTATTAGTATGCAAAATGACTGCAAAATATGCATATAAAATGACTGCAACATTTTGCATATATTTGTCGCACTCTACTAATAAGATTGATTATCTGATAATTTTTAAATATAATATAATTATTTTTATAAATAACATAAATAATTATTTTTATTTTTATTTATACATTGTGAGTTATGACTGTGTATGCGTGCGTTGTGTGCGCGGCAGTGCGGGGTGGGTGGGTGCGTTTTAACGTGCAATTCTCTGCTGCCCTGTGCATCTTTTAAATGCCCTTGCCGACTACGTACGTTGTCTTCCCTATCTACCTCTTCAAATACCGTATATACACCATGTATACCAATGAACGTAGTATACAAGTGTTTTTGCTAGCAAATGACCCAAGTAGTTTCCAATATTACAATTATGTCCTAATATTGTCAATATTCATCCTTAAATTATATATTCAATATATGGCGTACACGTGAGATATAGATTAAGGAAAATTCTTTTTATCATCCTCACACTTTACAAACTACACTTATTTTAATTTTTTTTATAATAAATATGTAGTGTATAAATAATAAATAGAATAATTCAATTAGTTTAACAAGAATAAAATAAAATAATAAATAATAAAAATAAAAAATAATATTTTAATATATAAAATGTGTGGTGTGGGATGATGTGTAGCATTTCCTATTCGACGGTGTAAGAAAACTGTGCCATTCTTTTGCTTAATTATTACTCCTTTCATCATAATCGTTGGACTAATGATTACTATGGTACATTTGGTAATTTATATATAATGTAATTTAACTGATTATATCTTCAGAAGATAAGTCCATTACAAGCTCATTTATATTTTATTTGATCATGTCTTTCTTTTAAGATTGACATTTTATTTTGTATCCCTAAACGTTCATTCTTTTTCAAGTTATACTCAAAACTATCAAAACCAACAATGCGCACCTCAAACTACAACATTTTTTTATACAAATTAAAGTCAAAACTTTACCTAAATTCTTCAAGTCAAAGCTTGAATTCTAGTATTTTCTAAATGTGAATTCCACACTTTTTAAACCCTCATTGTTGAAAATTTTAAGATAGAGTTCTGTTACATACAATCACTTTTATATAATTTTTATACATTTCACTGATATGATTGATCAAAACATATATTTTATATATATAAAAAAGTGATGCAGCCAATCACATTAATAGAATGCGTAAAGAGTATGCAAAATGACTGCACATAGAATTTTTATTTTTTTAACTTATTAAAAAAATAAAAAGGTGTTGAGTGGGTTGTGCAATATTAAAATGAACAAAATTTTAAGTTGCAAAAACTTCACATGCCTCAAAATCTCATCAAATTGCAATAATAATTCGTTTGTTTTCGCAGATAAGATAAGATGAGTTGAAATAAAAGTTAAAAGTTAAATAAAAAATATATATTTTAATATTATTTTTGTTTTGAAATTTGAAAATGTTGAATTATTTATTTTATTTTATATAAAAATTTAAAAAAATTATAATAATTAAATAAAATGAGACGAAAAGTTTTATAAAAGTGATATGCTGAACATAGTAATCTCCATCAATACAACTTTATGATGTGGGTATTGTGAATGCCCAATTATAAGTTTAATAAGAGGAAAAAAAATACACTTTCTCCCATATTGTTTGGTGTCGGCCAAGGAGTTGATCAAATTAGGAAGTATCTTATTTATTTACGGCATGATGAAATTCATCCAATAGAATTAGGATCCTGTAGTTTACCATCATGATTATTGAAGTGGAGCCATAATTAGCCATGGTCAATAATTTAAGGGACAGACCTGTAGTAGACTATGACACATTCCTACAAAAACATTTTAATTTTTTTGGAGGTTGTTTCTAGCAATTAAAGTCAAGTTCTTGGTTTTGCTGCCCCATAGCTTAGATACAACCTACGTTTAGGGGCGGTTTGGTTTCAGAGATGATCTCAATTCATACGAAAAGACACTCTTTTATCAAAATCTTTATTTTAAAATTATTTTTTAATTTAAAATAATTTCATCTCATATCAACTCAATAATCTTACTATTATTTATAAATCGTCTCAATTTATCTCATATTATCTCATTATCTAAACCAACCCTTAAAGACTCTAACAATATACCATTAATCAATATCTCTTTCAGCATTAAGATGAGTTTCTATATTTTCATTCCATTATATTCCAAAGTGTTTTAATTAATTAATATATTTTTTATTTTAAATTTTGTCATTTTTAATCATATATATGAATGCGGTTTCTTTCTAAATAATTATATATATAAATTTAAATTATTTAAGTAGATGATCATATAAAATATAATACATCAATAAATGTGATTCAAGATCTACAATTTTTTACTTAATAGAAAGTAATAGTTGGTTAAAAGAATTCATAAAACAAAAATGCTATGGACAACCGTGGTTGCGTCGCCGCTGCGGCCTCGCGTCCACGTGTAAAAGGACAACGATGTCATTTTCCCTTTCTCATTTTCCATTGTTGATGTTTGAAGCGAACATTTCTTCCTCATATCTATGTTAAGCTGAAGAAGATGTCTGCCAAAAAACTTATCATTAAGGATGTAATTGATCTAATTCTACCATGGAGAACCAGGCTAAATCAAAGAACAAGATCTTGAAGTTTCTACCGAGAGCAGCTTCGGCAGTAGTAGTCTCCTTCCAAAACCCTCCATTCAGCCCAAGTAGAGATAAGAGATCAAAGATATATACAAGCAAGCTTAAAGCTCATCATCATGCTGTCTGAGGATTCTCGAGTTCTTTTATATCAAAAATTCCTCATGAAACTCAAAGGAAACCCAAGAATGGAGGCTTTATTTTTTTAAAAAAAATTTAGCAAATTTCGGCATTGAAAATTGAGGGCTTTATACAGTTTACTTAATCTTTGAGGAAAATTTGATTAATTTTTCTGATATATTGGTGGTAGTGACTTGGGTTGTTTGCTTTGTTAGTTTTTTAGAATCTGAAATTTAGTCTCAACTACTCACTCAAACCCCATCAAGACCCACAATTTGTCCCTCTTTCTTTTTCTATCCACAAAATTTAAAACTCAAAACAAAAATGGCCAATGGGTATGGAAAATAAAGGGTCGATACCCAAACTCTCACTCTCCATTTTGTTTTCTCCTCCTTCCTCTCCCCAGATCTAAAATAGGAACCAATGTCAAGAATCCCAAACATAGTCCATCTTCGTAGCTTCGTCTTAGTTGGCCGATTTGGGTTCTGCTGGGGACGAGCTTTTATGAGCTGAGAATGGAAAAGGACGATGGAATTTGGCAAATGTCTTCTTTAGCTTCGAACATAGATATGAGGAAAGGACGTTCACTTCAAACAGAAACAATGGAAAATAATAAAGGGGAAAACGAAGTCATTTTATTTTTACACATGGACGCGAGGCCGCGGCGGGGACGCAACCACGGCTGTCCATAGCATTAGTGTTCATAAAATAAATCATACATGATGAACAAAAATATCGTCATGCAAAAGGAAAAAAAATGAAAGGTTTTTATATTAACTTTAATTTATACTATTTCACTATTATTTACCAACTATTTTATTGTATTCACAATTTTTTTTTTATTTCATCTCAACGTCAATACGAGATCTAATGTATCCAAATCGTTGTAAAGAAATTGAGAGAGTTGAGGCTCTCCATTGATTGGAGGGGTGCCTTGAAAATGACACAGACTCGAAAATTATATTTAATAAATTATAATTCGTATAAATTGTCTCTAAAATTAGATGATTAAATCATAATTAATATATTTATTCAAGTTATTATTTATATGAAATTAATAAATTCTAATATTATTATCGTGTACTTGAAAACTTATGAAAAATAATAAGCCTCCAAGCATAATAATTATAAGCTACCTAATTATCACTTATATTTTTGACATAAGAAAACCAAAATATAAGAAGTGGGTAATTTGGGAATAAAGTATAATTATAGGAAGATATTAACCTTAAAACATTGTTATAAACTCATATGTACCCTAAGGTGAAGATACGCCCAAGAATAACGAGGGTATTTTGGTAAAATTGGAAGTCTTGGGCCAACAAATTAATGACGAGACCTTCCGTACTGCTACGTGAGCACTAATGGTCATAGGCAATTGCCAGGGAGGACGGCCGAGGGGGTTCCCTGTTCCTGTCCGTAGGATGGAGCGGGGACAAAAATCCGACGGCCAGAAGAGCTTTTTTGGAGAAGGAGGCGGTGGAGTTCAAGTTGGGGATTGACGACATGGCGCGCCAATAGGTAATTTTAGGAAGAGAATTAATAAATGCGTAAATATAGCATAATTTTTTTTTTAAAAAAAAGAGTAAATGTAAAAATTATTTTAAAAAATTTATATTTTAATCATAATTTATATTTTTATTTTAAAGTAATTATACAGTATTTACACATTTTTCGACAGTATAAATTTAGTCTTGGAAGAGGAAAAATCAAAAAAATCTATTTGTAAGCGATTCTGTAAATTAATACTTGCACTAATTCAATATGATTAGTCAAAAAGTAGACTTTATTAAAAATAGTGTCAATTTAAATTTTGAATATGACATCATCAATACTAATACATAGATTAGTATGTAAATTTAATTGTACATAATAAAATTCGGAAAAACCTCACGATTCACGTGTTTGACTCTTCATCAAAGAGTGTAAAACTATAATTTTATTTTGGTTGCGATTGGACCAAAGATTTGAAATAAGTTTAATAAGGTTTGAATTTGCAGGGATCAATGTCTGGAGTTTGTAGTTGTATAGTGAGGTTGGTATGGTTATGGTTACAACAACAATAGTAGTGGCATTAATATTGTCAATGCTTGCACAGTAACAAACTCATTATTTTCTTTCAAAAACAAATAAGACTTAGAGTTAAGTATTAAAATATTAAATATCAAAGTCACGTGTAAAAAAAATTAAAATGATTAAAAATAACCAAGGCTGTTGTCATTGGTAGGACCTAGGCAATTGCATTGAATACTCTGCTTAATTAGGTCCTAATCCATCATTAGTGTTGACGTAGCGTAAGTAACGATACATTATAAAAATGACTAAAGTTGAAACCACATGTAGCGAAAAGTTCAAAATTAATATTTAATCCTAAAATTTAGGTTGAATTATATTTTTAAAAGAGTTATATTATGTACAGATAAATTCTTTGTATAACTCTATTAATGTGATTGACACAAATAATTATTTTATATTAAAAAATAATGTAACCAATCACATTAATAAAATATATAAAAAAATACGTATAAATGACTATACATACAAATTTTGTTCTTAGAATATGCCCAAAATCTCACAAGCTATTAGCCTATTTGAGATAAATTACTTGAAAAGACGTGATTTAAGCCAAATTCATGTAAGGGGGATAACATCCTTGAATCCTTCAAAACATATTGACAGATGTTTTCCTCAACTTTATTCATGGCTATTCATTTTGCCAAAGGGTGCTGTTAGGGTGCTGCCCAGCTGTGACTGCTGTCTGTGTCTTATAGGTAAAATTTATATTCTGTTTGACTACACAGATGAGATAAAATATTTTGAATAGTAATAAATAAAATATTATTATAATATAATTTTTTAATATTAATTTTGTATTGAAATTTGAAAAAGTTAAATTGTTTATTATATTTTGTATGATGATTTGAAAAGATTGTAATGATTAGATTAGATGAGATGAGATTTTTCGTTTTGGTTAACTATTCTGGGCCTTACTCCTTTTTTTTTTTTTTTAATTTTTAATTTATATTTTTTAACATCTTTAAATATTTTTAAAATATATAAAAAATACCAATACACTAGTAGTCATTTTTTTTGGTCATTTTCTTAATTAGTGAATAAAAAAATAAAATATGTAAGTGGTCAAAATGAAGAGACAAAGTAACTTAGAAGTAAAAATGATAAGGTTGCAATAATTCTTTAGGTGAACACTACATGCTACTTTCTCTCAATATCCACTAAAATGAAAATGAGATTCACCATGCATGCTGGGTGAAAGGAGAGGAAACAAACTTGTTTTCGATTTTACATTTTGAACAACGGATTGTCAAAACTCGTCATTTAAGTCAAAAAAAAAAAAAAAATTCCCAATCGTGAATTGTGTAATCGCCGTATAATTATTTTGAAAAAATAAATAAAATGTGAGATTTACATAATAAAAAATTAATTTTTTAATAATAGACCTCATTCTTTTTTAAAATAATTACACGATATTTATGCACTTTATATCTATACGTAGAATTACTCTTTAATTTATATTTATTAGAGAACTCCACTTCATCATCATGTATCTTATCATTTGATGTCAATGAAATGCTTCATAGAAAAACTTATATTCGATCGGATCAAATTTCAAAAGCTAACTTATATCACAGCAAATGACAAAAGCTAACTTATTTGGGTGTTTTGACCAACTTATAAATTGGTAATAAACACGCTATTTATTACCAGACTTATTATAATTATAAAAATGCCAAAATATTAATATTATTTTAAAAAATTATATTTACAAATAAATGTGGATGACACATACTTTATATTACTAACAATTATTATTATTTTTAAAATTTATGATAAAAATTAGTATTATTTTGCAAATAAAATCTTGTAAAAAAATATTTTTATTTAATTTTTTAAAATTTTATAAAATATTTTAATCCTAACTATTTCGCTACGTTCACATATTTATATATATATATATATTTTTTTGTTTTTATCTCATTGGTCTCAATCTTTTGTGACCAAAACCAGGCAAAGGGTGGAATTGAGGATCTATGGCCCATGGGTAATAGCACACGCTCGTTACTGTGTAAATGAAAACATCAAGGTTAATTACGATGGGACCCAAGCCCAGAAGCTTACATTTTCCTTCCGTAAGTGTTTTTTTCAGTGATCTTGTCGGGATGAAAGCGATGCAGCCCACCCACTTGGCTACAAACCTTGTCAGAATCACGCTGTCTATTTTCTTTTCTGCTCGTTTTTTAACGTAATTGTCGTTAGTAAATTGACGTGAGTGCCGAATCTAAAAAGCAAAGTGCTGCGAGTGTTGTACAATAGACGCTAGTTAAAAAAAAATGTAGAGAATCATAAAATAATGATTTTACGCTTTATATTTTATCTTTTTCTTACGATTTGAGATAAAATAATTAAAATAATTACTTGTTATATTTTGTCAATCTATTAATTATTTAATGCTATATAATAAAATAAATAAAAAGATGATGGAAATTAGTAAATAATTTTATTTTTCAATAATTTCATGTAATTTAATTTTGTACGATTCAACGCAGCATGTTAAGATTTTTTATTTTTTTATTTAAATTTTATCTCGTTTTTGTTTTTGGGTTATAGGTTCAGTTTGGTTATATGAAATTCTCATATCATTATTACAATTTTTTCAAATCTTCATATAAAATATAATAAATTATTTAACTTTTTAAAATTTTAAAATAATAATAATATTAAAATATAATATTTTAATATTTCATTTTAAAACTTAAAATTTTCATCTAAAAATTCTAAGTGACCAAACAAAACTTAACTATTGTCGTAGGGTTCAGTGATGGGAAAAGGATCTGTCACGACACGAGGCAGCCCTGATGCGAAAGATTTTAATATTGGATTGTAACCAGAAAAAATAGAAAAAGAAAAAAAAATAGAAATCATGGGGCCTAAGTTCTAACTCCCAATTTTGAAATCGGGTGTAAATGTGATCATCATAGCTATGGTGGGGCTGCTGCCCGGGTAATCAAATTTTCTTTTTATAATAAATAATATTTACAATAATTAAATGCGTAATTATTATTCATTTATTTTTTAAAAAATGAGAGATCTAAATAAAAAATTTAATTTTTTAATTATAATTTTTTTTATAAAAAAATACACAATATTTATACAATTTAACATTACTATTTTTTATATTTTGATATTGAAATATAAAAGAATAATCATTATCACTGGGCTTGCCTCAAACTCAAGGCGAGATAAATACGAGCCGAAGCCTCTATAACATTTAGGCCCATTTAAGCCCAGAATCGAACCCAAAGGTTTGGGTACTTGCGACTTTGCTACTGCCTCGTGCTCCCAATGGTCCCTCATCACCGCTTAATCAGCTTTGCCCCTCCAATTTTAACTTTCCCGCCTTCTCTTCTCAAAATAGTAATAGAAATCAATAATGTTTATTTTTTTAAAATATTTTTTTGTTAATGGCTGAGCGCAGAACCAAGCCATAAATGATAAAACGCTTTTAAAAATTCCTCCTCCGACGCAAGAAGCCCTAATTTCAATTCCATAACCCGGCTGACGCCGGAAAATGTCTACCTGGCAGATATTCTCCAATGCCGGCAACAGCTTCCGGTGGGAAACCTCAGACCAAAATCCCCAAATCGAACCCGAAGATGAATCTGATTCACCAAATGTTGCTCATATCTACAGTCACTACACTAGCTCTAGTCTCCCTTCCATGTCCGATCTCCTGCTCCAAGGCAATCTCTTACCCCGACTATCTATATATATATATATGAATGCATAGAGATATCTCTCATGCTTGTGTTTTATGACTTAATTTGTGTTATGGAATTTGGTTGGTTCGCCACAGGGTGTTCTAAGCTTCTGGATAATCGCGGTGAAAGTGCGGGGGGCTTTCCGGCATTCCAAACCGGATTGGGAAAATTGGTCACCGTGAAACAGTCTTCGATAGCGAAAGCATTATCTGTTCTTGGCGAAGATACAGGTACGCGTTGTGTTTATTTTATTTCCAGGTTCTGTATTAAAATTAACAGTTTTTGATAGATTGCATCCCCTCCACCAGAAAAACCCGCGTTTCGGTGGCGAAGCATATAAAAATTTGTGGGATTTCTCTTATTTTTGTTATGGGGGCTGACATTTTGTGCTATATGTGTCTCAAGAGACTGAAAGACACTACTTGATTGCATCCCCACAAGTATGAAAGCTTAATATGAGTTCACTTTTTCCCCTATGAAAGCCAAAATAGTTGAGAATTTGAAACTCTAGCTTTTATGCCCCTCAACTGGTTTGGTTTCTTAGTGATTGAAGAGAACAGCATTGTTTTGCTAATACTAGATGTATAACTCACGTATAACTCTAGTCCTATATTGGTCTTTGGTAGACATTTTTTGTGATCTCATGGCATGCTTTGCAGGCCAAGTGCTAGCTAGAGATAATGGATGTGATTCCTCAAATTCTCTATTCCAGACTGGCTCTGGTAAAACTGTCAATATATCTTCAGATGGTCTGGTTAGAGCTAAGACATTGTTGGGATTGGAAGAAGATACTGATAATTGCATTTCTCAAAGCTATCAACATTCGGCAAAATCAAATACGCCATTTGGATGGCGAGGTTTATCTCCTCTAGAAATGGGAGAGGGCATGAACAATAATGTGATTAAAGATGTCAGGTCAGTTCCAAGACATTCATTTGTTTCTAAGATTGGTTCAGCAGGAAGTAGATTGAAGAATCAGGGAAATCCAAACATTATGCAACCCGAAATGCATAGTTCATCTCTCAAACCACCTCCAATCAAATTCCATACTGCTGGTGGAAGATCTCTATCTGTCTCTGGTGATGCACTGAAACGTGCAATGAGCCTTCTTGGTGAACCAGAGCTGGGAACTTTCTTGAATGAAGGGGATGCAGATGATTCAATTTTTTCTTTCTCAAAGGAGACAAGGTTGACTGATACTTCATCGAATGAGGGAAATGATCCTCGGACTCCCTTTTCTCATGATAAAATGGAAAATTGCAAAAATATGCCAAATATTTTCATATCCCCATTACGGTCGTCTTCTTATCAAGGGCGGTTGCCCATCAAGTCAGAAGATATTATTGCAGGGAATAACTTGATCAACGAGTTTGATGCTGTTCACCATGGCAATGCTCGTAGGTTAAACAGTAATGCATCTTCTCTTGAGAAGCAGTTAAGTGATGGCCAAGGTGGTTCTGACACATTAGCAAAAAGTTCTTTGGTAAATGGTGTCGGTTCAAGGATTAATTCATTTGGACGGTCACCAGCCAGGCCATTGGTTGATATTTCAAATACCATTGGCACGGCTTGTACAAATAATGGACAGATAACTAGTGTAAAGAGAATACTTGGGAAAAGTTCTATTTCTCCATTTAAAAAGCCCCGCAGCTCCAAATTTTCCACCCCTTTGAATAGTACTGTTCCATTTGTTTCCAATGGTAAATTTCATGCAGGTTTTCTAAGTAGACTTTTGTTTTTGTTGGCTTCCTAAATTAAGCTACATGTTCCATCAGGTTTATCTACTTCAACATCTGAACCTTCATGCTGCAAAACTGGAATTTCCTCACGCTACCCATTTAAGATTCCAAGAATGTATGTTAAGGAATTTATTAAAGTACCTCCGTCAAACCAGAATATGGTACATAGACTGTCACTACTGTAATTTGTCATCTAAAGTTTCTTTTGCTTATGCCTCTAACACCATTTTACTCATTCAAATGAATGTAGTCAGAGGTTTTGTCAGACCAGATCAGATGCATCAAATCAACTAATGCAGAAAAGTATACTTTTCGTGATGAAACTGGATTAAATTGCATTGGACCAGAAGCTTTTTTCCACATGTTGGCTCGGACTGGAGCATTAGAGCAATATGCTTCAAAAGAGTAAGTTCCCACTATATTTACTTTTTTCCCTATAATCTCCCTCCCCTCTTGTGGGTGGGTAGAAAAATTTTGAAGTTACACTGCATCTTGGTTTGCAGATGCTAATATTGATCTACACATACTTTGGTGATAAAATTAGCTTTATATAAGACATCATCCAGATGATATAGAGTTGGGCTTCCCATTTAGATTTTGAATTGGGGGTCCGGTAATATGGATTGTTTGAGTTCTTTTGCACTTTGAATTTGGTAACATGAACAACCATGGAACTTCTGTGCTTTTTAATGGGTCAGGGGCCAGCAGTGTGGCTGTTAATGCATTTTTTTTTTAAATTTTTATTAATTTAGAATTTATCTGATCTTTTGTGTAGTATTTTGCCTTGTGTCAATCTAGGTGGGTCATAAATCACTACAAGTGGATTGTTTGGAAACTGGCATGTTATGAGGGATACCATCCCACTAAAGCTGCTGGAAAATTTTTAACCATGTCCAATGTGCTCGAGGAATTGAAGTATAGGTATTTATTTATCATATTAGTTAAACTTTAAGCCCCGGGTGTGTAGAACATGAGAACAATTTTTATTCATTTACACAGATATGAAAGAGAAGTCAATCACGGTCACCGCTCTGCAATTAAAAGAATACTGGAAGGGGATGCATCGCCTTCTTTGATGATGATTCTATGCATTTCGGCGGTTTGCTCAAATTGTGATCTAAAGAATGATACTTCTTCCGTGGCAGAAACTGGGGCTCAAAATACTAATGCAACAAAAGTTGAACTAACTGATGGGTGGTAAGAAAATGCCTGGATACCTTTTCTGATGCTTATACTATGTTTGAAGTTCTTTGGCATGTAGCATTATCTTGTCTCGCAGGTATGCAATGGATGCTGTTTTGGACGCACAGCTATCAAAGCAGCTTGCTGCCGGAAAACTGTTTGTGGGACAGAAACTTCGGGTAATATGGTTATTTCTATCTTCTTTGATTAGAACATTTCTGTTGGATTTGCCTCTTGCTCAGAGTGTATTTTGTCCCGTGAAGATCTGGGGAGCAGGATTATGCGGCTGGGTTGGGCCTGTTTCACCCCTTGAGGTTCTGACTAGTTTTATGTTTTTTGTGAAAGTTGACTTAATTCTACCGTTTTTAGAGGGTTGTCAAGGTTTTTGCTTCAATTTCAGGTGTCAAGGACAGTTAGTTTGCTATTGCACATAAATGGGACGTACAGAACTCATTGGGCTGATCGACTGGGATTCTGTAAGCACTATTTGGGGTGCCTATGGTCTTCCCCCCCCTCCCCCCCCCAAAAAAAAAACAAACACACACACACACACACACACTTTGATATGGCTGGGAAACATATATGCAAGCTTTTTGCCTTCCAATGCTTGGTCCTCAACTCTTTTTCCATAGGTAAAGGCGTTGGTGCTCCTTTAGCATTTAGGTGCATTAAGAGTAATGGGGGTCCCGTGCCTCTGACTTTAGTTGGAGTCAGACGGATATATCCTCTCCTCTACAAGGAGAGGTAATTTGAAAATTTATTTGTATTGAAGTTTTTCTGCACTCCTTATGGTGTTCTGTACGATGAAAATATTCCTGTTTCTATCATCTAGGTTAAGTACTGGAGGATCTATTGTGAGATCAGAGAGGATGGAGAGTAAAATGGTGCAATTGTACAATCAGAGGTGACTTCTGTACTTCCTTATCAATCCAATTTTACACTACTTACTTTCTTGAAAGTATTAATTGATAGCGTTTGCTCAATTTATTAGTAGATCTCCCTGTAGCACATATTTTAAATACTTGTTTCGTTTGATCTTTTTCATTGAGTATGTTTACCATATCAATGTGACACTACTTGAACCATGATGTACTATGGGGTGGGGTACAGTACACCAAATGCAGTATATGTAATATGTATCTGAAAGTGTAAAGAAATATCTATCCGATATAAATATGGCACCCTTCTAAAAGGAGCTGTGCTAAATTTTCTTTTGTGAATTTTATTTTATTTTATTTTCCTAAGAGCTGGTAACCACATGTCCTTGTGGCCTTGTCCCAAGTTTATTGATGAGCCCTCACTTGTGGGGATGAAAACCGTGGTTACAAGCCAACCATCTGTGGGTGTACAAGTAAGAAAATAAAAAACCACCCAAATACAACCCAACAAAAAACCACAGCAATAAACAAATCTAAACAAGCCTATAGACAGAACTCTAACAGGCCTATAAAAACAGTGCAATAATCCAACAAGCCTAAAGAAAACAAGACCAACAAAATCAAGAAGTACGTATGTCTGCCAATCCCACCCAGTCCAGCCTATACAAACCACGGACCTCACAGCCTAAATGAGACACCTCTCTTACCATATTATTCACCTTGAATACCCCCTCACGAGCAAGGAAATCCGCTACTTTATTGCTTTCTCTAAAACAATGACTAATAGTGTAATCAAATTCATCCAATAATATCAACAGTTTGTCCTAGTAATCCCAAAGATACCAAACTGTACAAGCTTTAGCCAATATCCAAGAAACTACCACCAAAGAATCACATTCAATATCAATGCAAAATAAACCCAACTCCTTACACCGAATGATACCTTCCAAAACCGCCCAAAGCTCATCTTCATTATTAGAACAAAATCCAAAAGACTTGGAAAAGGCGAACATAAGCTTACTGTTGCAATCACGGAGAATGCCCCCCCCCACCACTGGTCCCGGGTTCCCAAAGCTACTGCCATCAAGGTTGAGCTTGAACCTACCCCTTGGAGGTTTAACCCACTTTACAAGTTGAACATTACTAGTTTTTGGTTCCACTATTTTCACACCCAACCTGGCCAGCAAAACTCTATCCACACTTGACAAATGCTTCACTTTATTCACATTGCTGGCAATATATTTAATCCAATACATTATAGAGCTAAAAATAGAGTTGAGGGACTCATAAATAACTTACATTCTAGCCAAACAGTGACGCCGCCACAATCGCCAAATAACCACAGAAGGGGTCAACGAAAACACTATCCCCAATTGGGTGTGCCGAGAAGCTCTATTAAACAGCCCTTGAACTCTTTCCTTCCACCCCTGTTGACCAAGGTTAATTTAACAATTCTCTCTATTTGCCATCTTGGCTGGCCAATAGCCGCTAAGTATGTCGTGACTTAGGCAGCTTCTGAGATGGTTCTCCTGTTAATCACGCAAAAGGATGTCTAATTCTTCAACATGACCTACATGACCTTGAACATTCAACGTGGCCTTATTATTAATTTTATTTGTTTGCATTGGTGTAGTTTTTTTTCTCTCTTTATGATTTTTATTTGGCTGCAGGCGATCTACTGTTGTAGAGGGCATTGTTTCTGAGTTTCAAAGAGGCGCAAAAGATTCAAATAATTATAATGACACTGATAGTGAAGAAGGAGCAAAAATTTTGAGGATACTTGAGACGGCTGCAGAACCTGAAGTATTAATGGCAGAGATGAGTCCGGAGCAGCTAACCTTTTTTGCTACTTATCAAGCAAAACTAGAGGTGGGCTTCATATGTTTTTCTTGACTGAAAAACCCGAATGAAGAATGTGATCATTAACCATGGCTTGTCTAAACTTAGGCAACCAAGCAGTCGGACATGGAGAAAGCAATCAAGAAAGCTTTCGAAGGTGCTGGCTTTGGTGAGAGAGAAGTCACCCCATTTATGAGGGTGAGAGTGGTTGGATTAACAAATAAAATCTATCACGGAAAGGACAGCTCGAAAGAAGGCTTGATAACAATCTGGAACCCAACAGACAAGCAGGTGAATGCAAGAATTTTCTGCGTTGATTGGTCCCTTTTTTATATCTAGTTTGCTCATTCCCCCTTCTCTGCCACCCCTATATCCCTCTCTTCTGTCCCAGTTCCCTGCTTGCATGCATACATGCCCGTGCTCAAGCCTTGACTACATTTGCTTCCTCTCATTAGCGTCTCTGCATGCTTATCATGAATAGCATATAGTTTCTTTATAAGGATTGTAGTTAAACTAATTACTATCTTGACAGCAACATGAGCTGGCCGAGGGTCAGGCTTATTCCGTTGCAGGACTTGTACCTATTAATTCTGATGCAAATACCCTATACTTGCAAGCCAGGGGATCCACTACCAAATGGCAGCCTTTATCTTCCCAAGTAACCGAACACTTTATGTAAGTTTCCATATACTTTGCCTATTAGAAACAATCACCAATAATAATTAAATTTAACTCAATAGCTTTCTCTGCAGGCGATTTCACAGTCCTCGCAAATCAGTCTTACTTTCGGGTTTGGGTGAGGTTCCACTTTCCAGGTGCATTTCATATCTCATGCTTTCTCACTTTTTCATTTCGTCTATTTTTCTTTCAAGGAATAAAGAGAGAAAAGTTATAAACTTAATATTACTTTGGCTTATTCAGTGAGTTTGATATTGCTGCGGTCGTAGTGTACGTGGGGGAGGTTTTTGCAGACCCTCACCAAAGGAAACAGTGGGTGTTTGTGACGGATGGCTCCATTTCCGAGTCACGGTCAGAGGAATTATCCAATTCTTTACTTGCCATCAGCTTCTGCTCATCAGACATTGATGATTCATCATTTGCACCAGTCAACTCTAATCTTGCAGGATCCACGGTGAGTATATGGTGTTCCTTTCACAGTCAACTCCATAGTGGAATTTATCTCTATCAAGTTATTCAATTTGATAGAAGGATATTCATCTTCATTAGAATTTCCCTTTGTTCCTTCTTATACATTTAAGTTCAACTGCGAGTACAGGAAATTGAATTACTGACTGCTCCATAACTGAAACAATTTACAATCTGAAAACTAAATAAGAAAGCAATTGATTCCTGCTCTAGATTACTATCTACTGGAAAAATTCAAATAATAATGTGTGGCTTTAGGAGAATCCCTTACTCAGAACATGGATGTTTACCATACATGGAAGTCCTTTTGGCACCGTATTAATTGCATCACTTCTGATTGATTGCCTTTTTGTTGTAAAGAACGTCCATAGTATCTTCTACTTGAAGAATGCTAAATATTCCATTCAGTAACAGCTCTTAGTTTTTGCATTGCAGGTTGGTTTTTGTAATCTCATCAAGAGAGCGAAGGACCAAATGAATCATCTCTGGGTAGCAGAAGCTACAGAAAATTCAATCTACTTTCTAAATCTTGATCCTCCCCCTTGTTCTCACCTAAAAAGTGCAGCTGCCTTAACGCAAAAATGGGCAAGAATGTCTAGTTTGGTTTGTATTTTCTGACTTCAATATCACATTAATAGTATTTTCTGTATGTTATCTGCTCTGCTGACGAAATACTCTGTACTTGGCGTGTTTTTTGCAGACTTTGGATAAGCTTAGAGAGAAGGTTTTATTTATTATTGGTCATTGTAAGGGCTAGATGGCAAATGGAGCTGATCTAAATTGGCTAGCAATTCTCTCCTATATGTTCTATTTGACATCAACCAGAGGGTGTCTGGCTCCTACGGTTTACTTATCTGGACTGCTTGAAAAGCTTAACTTTGCTGGTAGAAATCTCGTTCCAACTATTATGTCAGCCTCTTTATTGCACTCAAACTCTAAAATTATAGACGTTTGATTGGATATATATTTTATTTGCAGGTCTGCATCGCCAATATTTAATTGGCATTGACTGTGTATGCAGAGAAAAGTGGTATATGCATCTCCATGTCTGAGGACAATGCCATCATTTGACAAGTTTTGTTGGTTGATCGGGCAAGAATAGTTTGCACTTTTCGTTGAGCAAGTCAAACAAAGATTCTGTAAGAACTAAGCGTTTTTATGCTTTTGGATTGAAGGTAAAGTGAGGAGAGGTTGGTTTAATGTTCAGTAGGGGTATGGGGGGATGGATGCTTTTCTGTACAAGTCAATGAACAAAATATGTAGGTATTAAAATAATGATAAACTAATCAATAATATTTGTTTTATACAATAGGTGGATTTATCTCATGTTTCCATGGGACATGGTAACAATTAAAAGACTATTTTCTTGAGGGGATAACTTTAGAAGCCATCCAATCGGCCCATGCGACTCGTTGTACAGTGGATTCAAAGCATTGACGAATACCCATTTTCCCGAAAACACGTCACAACTCTCCGAAGTCACTCTCCATGGACCAGCGTGCGGTCAAGCCAAGCAATTCTCCGACCGCCATAGTCTCTAGTAGAGTTGCACTTAATGAATCTATCCAAAACCTCTAAGATCCAAGAAAACGAACTAAAACCCATCAAACCAGAACAACGGGAAAGGAAGTAACCAGGACACCACAGTTGACCCAGAATTTAAAAGCGCAAAGATAAAAAAAAAACAGTAAGTTGAACCAGAAGTCCCAAGTTTATAAAGTTTTATACCATGAGCTGGGCTTAAACGATCTGGTTTAACATATGTTATTGAAGCTTCTTGATGATGATGAACACGAGCCGGTTCTTCATGGATTTGCTGGATGCCACGTTCGTTGTAGAGGACTGTGAAAACTATGAAGATCAATAAGAGAATCACGAGCAAAGGGAAATAGGTTTTCTTTCTGCTCCACCGCTAGCTGCATCATGGAAGACAACGGATTTGCCAAAAAGGTGGGCAAATCCGAGGCTTCTCGGTGTCTCCCTCTCTCTCGCATAGGATTTTGACTAAAGCGAAGGAGCGTGATGGGTTTTACCAAGGACAAGCTTGAGCATTGAGAATTTGAGATGGAAGATAATTTTGTGAATAATAGTAAGATAGGGGGATAGATTGAGTATTTTATTGGATTTTAAAAAATGAGAGAGAATTTAAAAAAAATATTATAAAGTTAAAATATTATTAGAATATAGTATTTTTTAATATTATTTTTGTTTGAAAATTTGAAAAGTTAGATTGTTTTTTAATTTTTGTTTGAAAGTTTAAATAAATTGTAATGATTAGTTTAAAATTATTTTTGTTGGAGTGATGTTTAAAAAAGGAGATGAGATGAAAATTTATTTCAAACAAGCCCTAATTTTCTAAGAGATTTTAAGTGGTATTAATTGATAATTTGATGCAGGAACCGTTAGGACAACGATTCGGTTGGCCGGTATTAACATAAGCAGCACATCACACAAGAAATGTGACTCAGCAAGTGACTTGGGCAATGATCTGGCAATAGAATCAGAGGATGCAGGAAGAGTGGCAAGGGGTGCAACGACTGAGCCATCAATATAAGAGAAGAGGTCTTGACCTCTAAGATAGGCCGAAATTTGCACTTTCCAGACTAGATAATTTTCGGAGTTAAGCTTGATTGTAACTATGTGAGAAAAGGAGGGAGAAGGAACTGTTACCTCGCTGGCCATGGTGAGGAAAAGGGATCATGAGACTGCTAGTCAGCAGCTCTGATACCATAACAGAACAGAGTAAACAGGAAAGGATATGTATAAAATCATTGTATTGCTCACACATTCTTTACAGTGTGCGAGACCCTTTATATAGAAAAGGAAAGAGGAATAAAAGGCAAAAAAAAAAAAGGAATATAATTCTGTTACAAAGCGTCAGAGAATCATCAAAGTATAGAATGCTCTATTCTGGTATTTTTCTTCTTGAAGGTTCTGCCAGATCATTGCCCAAGTCACTTGCTGAGTCACATTTCTTATGTGATGTGCTGCTTATGTTAATATTAACATAAGCAGCACATCACACATGATCTCTCTCACCTCAACATTTCATCAGAACCGTATGATGGACCTGAGCAGATTCGAGTGGGTAACGGAACTGGCTTGCCTATCAGCAACATTGGTAAATCTTCCATCCAATCTCACTCTTCATCCTTTAATCTCTCTAATCTTCTTCACGTTCCTGAAATCACAAAAAATCTTGTTTCCATTTCTCAATTTTGCACTAACAATCACTGCTTTTTTGAATTTCATTCTACCCATTTTTTGGTCAAGGACAAGTTGACAGGGACGCTCCTCATCAGCAGACCTCTTCGTGATGGCCTCTATCAGTTTCCACCTCCATCATCTTCCTCTCGTCCATATGCAAATATTGGCATTAAGGTTCCCTTCAGTCAGTGGCACAAGCGATTGGGCCACCCTTCACTCGATCTTGTTTCTCGCATACTCAACACCAACTGTTTGCCTCATTCTCCCAGAGATCCGAATTTTACCTGTTATGATTGTCCGGTTGCAAAAGCATGTCAATTACCTTTCTATCCTAGTAATATTCAGACTTCAAAGCCTCTTGAACTCTTATGGGCTGATGTATGGGGGCCTGTCCCTTTAATATCACGAAATGGTTTTCATTATTATCTATCCATTGTTGATCATTTTACAAGATTTACATGGCTTTTTTCCCTTAAATTAAAATCCGATGTGCTACATGAATTTAATTCATTCATTATTTTTGCTGAACGATTTTTTAACACCAAAATCCTAACTATCCAAACTGATGCCGGTGGGGAATTTCGTCCCTTTAACTACTCTATGTAAAACTCTTGAAATTTTCCATCGCTTTTCTTGTCCTCACACTAACCAACAAAACGGACTCGTTGAACGTAAACATCGCCACATAGTGGAAACCGGACTCACCTTACTCTCACAAGCATCACTCCCTCTCTCTTTTTGGGATGATGCTTTCCAAACCGCCACATACTTAATCAACTTACTCCCCACCCCAATTCTCCAAAACAAATCTCCCTATCATATGGTCCATCATAAGTCTCCGGATTATACTTTTCTTAAAATTTTTGGTTGCTTATGTTGACCAAATTTGAGACCCTATAACCGTCACAAGTTACACTATCGCTCCACTCCTTGTCTCTTCCTTGGATATAGCCTCTCCCATAAAGGCTATAAGTGTCTTGATATCAAAACCAAACGTCTTTACATTTCAAGAGACGTGACCTTTGCTGAAAACACGTTCCCTTACTCTAAACCTTCTTCCCTTCTAGCCCAACCCTCTATACTCACTTCCCCTCTTCCTATCTTAACTCCTTCAATTCTTGGCCCAAGACCATCATTTTCTACTAATTCCACTTCTCCAAATCAGGCTCCCACGTCCACTCAAATTCCAACTTCTGAAGCCCAACTCAATACTGAAGCCCACCCAAACTCTCCAGCTCACTCAAATCTCCTTCCTCCCGTAACTTTACCTTCTTCCTTTCCTTCTGCAGATTCCGAACCTGTCGTGCAAACCTCACCTCCTTTAAATCCACCACCAACCCAGATGATCACTTGATCTCAAACAAATTCATTGCAACCTCGCCGATGCACTGATGGCACAGTTCTGTATCCCACTCATCGATGTCTCCTCTCCACTACGACGGTACCTGATGAACCCACTTCATTTACAGTTGCTGCCCGATACTCTGAATGGAAGCAGGCCACGGCTCAAGAATATGACGCCTTGCTTAAAACTAACACATGGACTTTAGTTCCATCTTCCTGTGCTCCCAATCTTGTTGGTTGTAGGTGGGTCTTTAGGACCAAACTACGTGCCGACGGTACAATTGAACGGAGAAAGGCATGGCTCGTTGCAAAGGGGTTTCACCAGCAACCAGGAATCGACTACACAGAGACGTTCAGTCCAGTTGTCAAGCCATCCACTATCCGGCTGGTGCTATCAATTGCTATCTCACATCACTGGTCACTGAGACAAATAGACATCCAGAACGCCTTTCTCCATGGCGAATTAACTGAAACAGTCTTCATGCAACAACCTCCTGGTTTCGTTGATCCCACCAAGCTTGATCATGTTTGCAAACTCAACAAAGCCATCTATGGCCTCAAGCAATCCCCACGTATCTATCACAAAAATGGCCTTTGTATCTTCATTCTCGTCTACGTAGACGATATGGTAATCACTTCATCATCATCTAAAGCAGTTGATACACTACTTATTGATCTGGCCGAAACCTTCCCTGTCACTGATTTAGACACTCTGTCTTATTTTCTCGGGTTGAAGCTCAATTACTTACCGGATGGAATCATCATGTCTCAAAAGAAATATATTCATGATATTCTCCGTAAAACAAACATGTTGGAAGCCAATCCCATTTCATCTCCTATGTTAGCTTCCTCAAAACTCTCCAAGTTTGATTCTCCCTCCTTTGAAAATGTCACACTTTTTAGAAGTGTTGTGAGCAGCTTGCAATATCTCTCGTTGACCAGACCCGATATCTCTTTCTCAGTAAATAAAGTGTGCCAATTCATGCATGAACCCAAACTCAGTCACTAGACTGCAGTCAAACGTATCCTTCGATACCTCAAACAGTCCATCAATCAGGGCCTCTTCTTTCCATATAAATCCAACCTTACTTTACATGCTTACTCGGATTCAGATTGGGCTGGATGCCCAGACGATAGACGCTCCACAGGGGGCTTTTGTATTTTCTTGGGTCATCACCTCATCTCTTGGAGCTCACGAAAACAACACACAGTGGCCAGATCTAGCACCGAAACTGAATACAAATCACTGGCAAATACCACGGCTGAGTTAATATGGTTGCAAACTCTGATTAAAGAACTTGGTTTTTCATTGTCTAAACCACCTGTTCTATGGTGTGATAATCTCGGTGCAACGTATCTAACTGCCAATCCAGTCTACCACTCTCGCACCAAACATCTGGATGTGGACTTTCATTTTGTGAGGGATCGGATTGCTGCCCAAACTCTACAGGTCTCTTTCTGCAGCAGTAAAGACCAACTAGCATATATCTTCAGCAAGCCGTTAGTGGCTGACAGATTCAACATATTGAAGATGAGTCTCACTGTGAAGAATATCCCAATGGACTTGAGGGGGAATATTAACATAAGCAGCACATCACACAAGAAATGTGACTTGGGCAAGGATCGGGCAGAACCTTCAAGAAGAAAAATACCATAATAGAGCATTCTATACTTGATGATTCTCTGACGCTTTGTAACAGAATTATATTCCTTTTTTTTTGCCTTTTATTCCTCTTTCCTTTTCTATATAAAGGGTCTCGCACACTGTAAAGAATGTGTAAGCAATACAATGATTTTATACATATCCTTCCCTGTTTACTCTGTTCTGTTAGCCGGTACCCGCTACTATTAACGGTAACTAACTGCCATTCCCCCCACTTCAGAAACTCTTCTTACTTCCTCGGACTCGTTCAGAAGTAAACCTTTCACTCGGTTTCTATCTCGCTCTCGCTCTTCACTCTCGAGTACCAACCGCGAGAGTTGGTGCTTGGGACCCCCAACACGACGATTTTCCCTCCGTATCGCGGCGCGGCGCTGCTCTTTCATTTCGGCGCCGGCCGCTACCAAATCTACGCCAAAGATCACAGAGAAAAGAGAAGAATTCCACACTGAAGAATAATCAAGCATGGCAGATCCCAATGCCATTGTACCGTACATTGATCCGCACGATCGCCCATTGACCGACAACATTAATTTCGATTTCATGAACGACTCCATCCCCACTGTTGGCGATTTATCATCATTTGCTCTGCCAACATCGCCCCATTTTGAGGCAGTTGCGCATTTACTCGATGTTGACCCCTCTGAGGATCCGGCTGCGGGGGATATGCGCGATGACTCTAATAATAGTGGAGCGGGGAACAAGTCTCAGGCGGCAGGCCCCTCGGAGAGTGCCAATGATGGAAATGCGAGGCCGCTTTTCACTTGGCCTGTGGCACCGATCCCATTTAATTGTAGCTGTTGCCATGTGCTCAGAGAAATCATTTACAGTAACGGTAATTTTTTTTTTACATGCGAATTTGTTTCAAATTGGTGTTTATATATTTGAAATTGCTGATCAAGTTCATCACTGAAATCTATCCTATATATATATATATATATATATTTTTTTTTTTTCCCGGGTTGTAGGGACCAATACCAAGAAACTTGAGATACATGGAAGACTCGGTATGATCTGTCATGCTGTTCTTGAGGATCTGCAAAATCTGCAAAATGTTTATGGGAATTCTTCAAGCAATCAGTATCAGATGTTTGAGTAAGATTTTCAGAGTTTTTTTTTGGTCCTTGTAATTAACTAGGAATGGGTGGATATGCTCAGTACTACTTAATGGGTCGAATAAAAATGATTCGTTCTTCAACTAATTTGTTTAAGCCATGAGATAATGCATGCTAGAAAATTATTCTGATTGATGCTATTATATTTCCTTGGCCCTTTTGAGAGTTTCCGCATTCCTTTTTCCTTTTTCTTTGAAAGTCATATATGCATGGCGGTTTAACCAAACCCAGTATCTTGAGACACAGACACAGACACACAAGCACACACGTTTCTGTTTATAAGTTAGTCAGTGAATATACATATAATTGTTTCGACTAACTTCCACGGATTGGTTGGGAGAAGATGAAAAGTTTTAATTTGTATCTTTTGTTTCAATCAGTTTTTGTAAGAAAAGCATAGAGGACGTCAAGCAGTTTTTAATGAAGTACTGTTTGGAACAAAATATAGCGGGCTATGTTATGGTGCCAGATCCGTTAGCGACTTATTATGAAGCTCTCTGTGTTGGACTAGAATGTTACGATGACGACGTTCTTCTTGATGACTTGAATTTTCAACGTCCATTCCCTACGAATTCAGGTTGGTAATTCGCTCTATACGTGCTGCATGCCTTGTGAATATATATATATATATATATATTCTAATTCACCATATGCATGCATGTAAAATTGGGTAGAGTGCGGACGTGGATAATTCATCATCATCAATATGTTTATAATCTAGCAAAGTCACTTGGGTTTCTTTACGCGATACCGCGTTTCATGAGCTTTCAATGGACATATTTCAGGAGGAGCACGTCCAATGAATGAACCAGAGGCCACAGGGCCAACACATAAAGTTTCCCTTGCGGCACAGGTTGTTGCCTCTTCAATATCCCTCTGATCTCATTTTCAAGAAGTATTCTATTCCTGATTCCGATTTCTATGTAGTATTGCAGAGGGAAAGAGCGGGAAAGTTAACGCTAAACGAGTTGGGCCCTTACTTCAATCTTCCTATAGAGGAAGCAGCTAAGAGATTGAAACTGTGCCCAACTGTTCTGAAGAAGATATGCCGAAGAGATGGAATGAATCGATGGCCTCACAGAAAGGTTTGTGCCACTGATCAGTACTATATATATGTACTCCCTTGTACCAATTTTTAATAGACAAGTATCGTACATTTCTAAAAATGTGGACCTACCTTAAAAAGTATGAAAAAGAATTATTCTTTACTAGAGGGACCTACTTTTTTAGAGAGAACTTATATAAAATTTATTTATTTAAAATTTGTACATAATATTACTCATATTATATAATATTGATGAGTGCTGCAGGTTAAAAGCCTGCAAAAGCAAATATCAAGTTTGAGAGCAAGTTTAGAGTCAAATCTCAATGCAGAGGAAAGAGCAAATGCTCAAGCTGAAATTGACAGAGTTGAGCAAGAACTAACCAATGTTTGTCGTGGGGTTACATTACGATGATCACGTGAAGAATATTGTACTTTTGTGCTTAAATCATGGAAATTAGAGTTCTCCAATTTTTTGCATATATCTATGAGAGGCTTTTTCTTTTGTGTTATTGGATATAAAAATAATGCACTTGTATTTTTGTTTCTAGTTGAATATTATATAGAAGTAATTTAGAGAGTTGGGGGGTGTTTATATAGAAGTAATATTGTAGATCATGAAGGCAAATCTGAAGTGCTCGATCGGATGCAAATCATGAATCATGCCTTGTTAAATTTTTATTGGATATATTTATTAAAAGTTTAATAAATTAATTGACTTTGTACAAAACTTTGTTTATTAATTAATGCCCACTTGTATATATAAACTTGATGGGACTTGTACAATTAAGTTAGTATATCCTTAATTTTATTAATATTTTTGCAAGATTATTCTGCTCTTAAATATGGTCCTTTTTTTTAATTTATAAAGAGTCATTTTATTCTTAAGTCGACGTAGAGAACATATCATCCACATCATTAATATTATACAATTTGATTTGTAAGGCTCAAATTAGTAAATTCTTTTATAAATTAAATCCTACAAAATCAACGAGATGCAGTGTGTATTACACACCGGTTTATTAATAAAGCTTCTCATAAAAAAAGAAATATTTTAGCTACAAATAAATCTTATAAAAGTAAATTCACAGACTAACGTAGTTTCATGTAGTACGTTAGATTATAAACTTATTTTTATTAAAAAGCAGATCTAACATCTCATACATATAAAGTTATGTTAGTTTGTAGGTTTATTTTTATGAAATTTTTTTTGTAATTAGTATTTCTCTAAAATAAATATGGTCGTTCTTAGAGATGATCGTTTTTCTTAACCTGAAAGCCGCTAAAAGCCATTTATGTGTTATAGTAAATTTCATGCATGCGGCTTCAATCCATCTTTCTTTTCTTGGGTGGTCAGAATATAGATACGTGAGAATTCTACAGTCATAAAAAGATTACATAAAAGCAAACCTACAAACTGACGTAGTTTCAATGATATATTAGATCTAATTTACAATAAACGTAGTTTTATAATCCAACATATTACATTAAGCCATGTCAATTTGTGAATTTATTTTTATAAATTTTATGTGACTAAAACATTACTCTAGATATATTTAAACTTTTTTGAAAGAACCTAGAGAGCCTGCTAACAGTTTATAACTGTCTCCACGGTGGGCTTGGTCTTACAGTGAATCCTTGTGAATTGAATTTAATAATTGAATTTAACTCAATAGTTTTTCTCTGCATGCAGTTTCACATGAGTCCTCGCAAATTAGTCTTACTGTTAGATTTGGGTGAGGTTCCACTTTCAGGTGCATTTCATATCTCATGCTTTATTGACGTTTTTGCATTACATCTATTTTTATTTCAAGTAAAAAAGAGAGAAAAGTTATATACTTAATATTACTTTGGCTCATTCAGTGAATTTGATATTGCTGACGTTGTAGTGTACGTGGGGGAGGTTTATGCATACCCTCACCAAAGGACAACGGATACAATGGGCGTTTGTGATAGATGGCTCCATTTTCGAGTCACGGTCATAGGAGTTATCTGATTCTTTACTTGCCATAAGCTTTTGCTTTTCATAAATTGATGGATCATCATTTGTGAAAAAAATAAAAAACACACGATGGAGAATATCTAAGTATTAACGCAGTAAGTCAATGGTTGGATATTTCCTTGTGAGTCTTGATCTGCATTGACGTCCTTTGATTTAGGGATGCTGCTTTGATGCAGAAATATTGTGATCTTGTTGCCATAGCTGCTTTGATGCTGCTTTGTTAACATCCCCTAGTAAGCTAATGGGTGGGACATACACTTTTAGCTTGTCTCTAAGTATCATAAATCAAGCAGAACTCAGGCCTTTGGTGAAGATGTTTGCAATCTATTGAGTAGTGGGAATATACTGAATTGAGATATCTTTTTGCACCATTTTTTCATGTATGGAGTGGTAATCAACCTTACATGCTTAGTATGAGTATGAAAGATAGGGTTTGATGCCAATGAAATAGCTTCCAGGTTGTCACACCAGATAGTAGGAGTGGTGCTTAGTGGAATTTTGAGAACAAGAAATAGCATGCAAAGCAAAAATACTGACGGCCTGACCTAGTTCCCTTGATCCTGATCCAGTCCCCCCGACTCTTGTCTCTCTCTCTCTAGCCGACTCGCCGCACGACCTCACGCTAATCCAGTAACCACCCTCGCAGGCCGCAGTCGACACGGTAAGCCTCTCTCTCTCTTCTCCCTTCGTCTTATCTCTTTGTTTAAAATGTAAATCTATGTAATTTTGCAATGATATCTTGTATAAAATTTGTTTGATTTTGTGATGATATGGTTGTTTAGAATTTGTGTAATGTTGTGATGATATGATTGTGTAAAATCTGTGTAATATTGTGATGATATGGTTTTGTAAAATATGTGTAATGTTGTGATGATATGGTTTTGTAAAATCTGTGTAATGTTGCGATGATATGGTTTTGATCTGTGTAATGTTGCGATGATATGATTGTGTAAAATATGTGTAATATTGTGATGATATAGTTGTGTAAAATCTATGTAATTTTGTGATGATGAGTTTGTATAAAATATGTGTAATTAAAATAGGATGGATGTTGCAGACTTGCACTTGATGAGTTTGAGTTAATATTGAGGTTCTTTTTGTTGGGATGTTTTGAAGGAATAAACTGTGATTATACTCTAATTAGAGCCTTGAAAACGGATAATGCATGAGTAATTAACTAGCTAGACGGCACATTAATGTAAATTTTTACTTTTTTAGGCGTACATGAGGTTAGTTGTCATATTAGACATAACAGGAGACCCATTTTATGTGTGTGTGTGTATAGTTATTTATAAGGAAAACTCTAGATTCAGGCAAATTTGCGAACCAATTGCGGACCAAAAACACCGTGGCAAGATTATGTAAAAAATGAGACGGAGTGTTTCATTGCATAGGGAAAACTCTCTCTTTGTGCGATTTCAAACTGTTTCTTGGGAATTTCTTATGTTTAATCTTATGCAATTGTATTTTTGGTGGTTCGACGTTTAATTAGCTTGAAGAAAGATGAAATATTTTGAAGCCCACGAGCTACATTCTGATTGATCTGGAATTTGCGTCAGTTTTATGTCAATCCCTTTTAGTGATAAGGCATTAACTTAAGTTCATCAAGCTCCATTAAATTATAACAAATTAACTTTGAATCTCGTCCTCCATTGCGGCTTTGATCATACAAATTGGTTGTATTGGTTGCCCTGCTTTAGATTGTTTAAACTGGTTACATCTTAAAAGAAAAGAAATTAAGGGCTTTTATTATTATTATTTTTAATATTGAAGTTAATAGCATGGTTCTTGGAACTATTTTATTATTTTTTGGAGGAAGTGGCTCTTTTTCCCCTGCATTTTTCAATGGTGTTGTGTATGTTTTGATGGAACTGAAGAATCACACAAACAATGTCTAGATGAATTGGCTTTTCTTGCACAGGGCTGAGAGGGAATCTTTACTTTGTGTTGCTGATAATTATACCTATTGGCTTCATAACTTAGATGTCCATTTTATGTTATTCAGGATGCAGTAAATGTGATTTTCTGTCAATTTCTTTCAAATGGGTATGTAGAAGGACTGATTCCTTTCATATATGCACCTATTTAAGTCCTAATCAGTCCTTCATTTTGTTAAATGGCAGCCAAACTTTCAATTTAAAACTGTGTTTAAATATTAAAGTGGGAATCAATAACATGCTCTTTGGATTACGTTTTACTTTTTATTGGAATTAACTTGGATTTGGTTTTATGTTACCCTTAGGAGCAAAAGGCCATACTGGAGAATGAGGCCTTGCCCCTGCTCAAACAGGTGAGAATTAAACTTGATTCAACAATGCATACATACACATCAGATTAGTGTTATGTTATGTTTTTGGATGTCAGAAATAAATGGAACTTGATTTGGTGTTGGATTGGATTTGATTGTGTACGGAGGAAGGGTTGTATTGGTATGCTTGATTGGGAAATGTGATTGTGTATACTTGTGTTACCTGTTTGTTACTTCTAATGCATGATGCAATGCAAGATATGAATACTTATTACAAAATTTGAGTGTTGTAATTTTGTTAAGGAGTAATACTTGGGTCATTTCTGTGTTTTAGGGTGCTATCACTAAATTTAATTGATTTTTTTTTTGGATTTTGTACAGACCTTTTGCTTTCAAATATGCTGCTGAGGCTGCTTGCACTATGCTTCATGTATACCAAGTAGTTGAACATGAGAAGGTCCCATTTCACTTTGGTTATATTCTTTTTGGTTGAATCTTTTGTCAGTGAAACTCAGGAAGTCTGATTTTTTTTTTTCTTGGCACTATGGTGCCATTTTTTTTCTTGAAGATGATGACAAGAGATGTTGTTTGGAACTCAAGTATACATTCAAGATCAAAAGAGCAGTTAGATGAGTTTTGCCAAAACAATTGTATTTTTATTCTTTTATATTTCTCTCTTTCTTTCCCCTCTTGTGAACTGCATACATGTTTGTGTTGTGATATTTGGTAATTTAGTTGAATGTTGATTAGTAGGTGTGAAACAATATCTTTTTTTTTTTTTTTTGCTTTTACAATTATTTTTTTTTTCTAAATTCTTTTACCATTTGCCAAATACCCACCAGCATATTTTGTCATAAAATATAGTATTTCTCACAAACCAACTTGATTTGAGTAACCTTTTGCCACAAAATTTGTTGGCTTTCTCCACTATCTATTTGGTAAAAAAAGGTCACAATTTCCCACAAGTTTGTGAATTGGTGGAAAAAAATACTTAATGTCACCAATTTTATGTCACTAGTCTCTCACAGATAAATCTAGTGGAAAAAGATCTTTTCCCATTAAGACCATAGCTTTTCCGACCACATGCCCTTGCGGGAAAAGCCAACAAATATTGTAGTGTAATAGGGATATTTATCACGAACATATGTATTTTTCCCACTATTGTGTTAATGGAAAAAAATATTCACAATAATTTAAACTCCTCGTGGTCGGGTTATGCATAAATTGGCACGATTGGTTCCCAGTGAAGGCTATGTCAGGCCTTATCAATGTAAGTGACGATATTTAGTTGCATTCTTTAAAGGGTTACCATCATATTGAGACATCTAAGTACCTCCAGGAGTTGGACTCTTGGCAGGTTTGACTCCAATCATTCGGCACAATCAAGAATCTTAGAAATGTATTCGGCTTGTGAGAGGTGAAGTCCAACATCATTTCTATGCACATGAAGGCCCAAGAAGAAACTTAAAGGGCCGATATCCATCATGGGAAATGTTTGCTTCAAAGAAGAAATCAAGAAAGTGATAGCTAGCATGCTAATTCCAGTCATTGTGATGTCATCGCATAAATGAAAAATAATATATGAATAAAAATACAAAGAGAGAAACCAACATTTGATTCAATGAACTTGAGACTCAGGAGTGTGCTTGCTAGCTTATTAAACCAAGCTCCAGGTGCTTGTTTAAGGCCATATATAGCCTTAAGCTTACAAACATGTCGTGGTAACTGCTTGTTGATAAAGCCAATAGGTTACTCTATGTATACTTCTTCTTCAAGGGATCCATGGAGGAAGATATTGGATACATCCATTTGCCTTATTAGCCAGTTAAAGTAGACCACAAGAGCCAAAATGGCTATAATGGTTGAGACTGTGACAGTTGGGTTGAATGTTTAAGTGAAGTCAATGCCATCCTTCTCCTCAAAATTGCTAATGATGTTTTTCTTATATTTGATAAAATATATTGTGACTTGTGGGGCCAGCCCTTGTTTTATTTGTTGAAAAAAGTCAATTTTGTGCATGCTTAGTTGATGGTTTTACCAAGTCCATGTGGTTTATACCTCTTCACAATCTGATTTTTTTTATTGCTTTTCTTTTATTTGAAAAGTACATTGAATGCCAATTTAACAAAAAAATAAAAAATAAAATTCAATCTGACGTTTGTGGCAAATTCGCTAACCACCAATTCAACACACACCTCCAACAACAAGGAATCTTGCATCAATACGCCTGTCCTCATACTCCTGAGCAAACATCAACGTCGACACCGCATCATTTGGGAATTAAGCATGACTATGTTTCTTCTTAGTGGGGTCCTAAAACGCGTTTTGGCAGAAGCATTTACTATTGTTGTCTTTTTAATTAATCACCTCCCTTCCATCGGCATTGACCTTCAATCCCCTTTCTCTGTTCTTTATGGCCATTTTTCCGGCTACACCTCACTTTGTGTTTTTGGATCCCAATGCTATCCTTACACATGAGACAATAAACATAACAAGTTTGATCCCAAAGTTCTATCCAGTATGTTCAAGGGCTATAATGATCACCATTAAGGCTACAAATGTTATAACCATCCTCCCTCTCGACGAACCTTCATTTCCTAACATGTCGTTTTTTATGAATCCACTTTCCCATTTAAACAAGCTAGGAATCTCCATGTACCATCTTCTACTATCATCTACATTTCATGAATGACATTATCCTATATCAAACACTAACACTACAGGTGCTGCTAGTACTTCCTCATTGCAGGTCTCTCCTCCTGATGATGATATTCCCATTCCAACAATGGTTGTGCTTGCCCCACTTCTGCGACCCCACCCTTGTTGCCCGTGGCTGACTCCCCACATTCTCCTCCTCGCCATCGTATGGTTACGGGCTTCAAGGTTGGGATTCACAAACCCAACAAAAAAATATGCTAATTTTTATACTCTTGTTGATCTTCCATAGGAACCCAAGACTATTCACTCTGCTCTCAACAGTCTCAGATGGTACAAGGCTATGCAAGATGAAATCCAAGCCCTGCATGACAATAACACATGGATTCTCGTTCCTTGTACAACATCCATGGATGTCATTGGCTGCAAATGGGTATTTAAGACTTAGCTCTATTTCATCATTTGGACATCCAACCAGCTTGACGTCAAGAATACTTTTCTTCATGGAGACCTCCAGGAAGATGGTTTTATGGATCAATCTCCAGCTTTTATCCATTCTACTATTACATCACATGTTTGCAAATTAAATAAGACATTATAAGGTTTAAAACAAGCCCCTCGTGCCTGGTTTGATAAGTTTAGTAACTTTCTCATTACCTATGTTCTCCTATAGCACTGCTGATCCCTCACTATTTACTTATCACTCTACTCATAGCACTATAGTTCTCTCATTATACGTTGATGATATGTTCTTAACTGGATCAAACCCTACTCACCTTAACACTTTCACTATTACTCTTGGCCAACAATTTGCCATGAAAGATCTTGGCATGTTTCACTTCTTTTAGGTATTCAAATCACTTGCACTTCTGATGGTTTCATCTTGTCATAGGCCAAATATTCTCTAGACATCCTAGACCGTGCCCAAATACAAGATTGCAAACCAATGGGTACCCACATGATGCCCAAAACAAAAGGTCTCATAGTGATGTTTCCTACTTTGACCCCGGTCATTATCGTAGCATTGTTGGTGTCGTTCAATATCTTACTCTTTCTCACTCCGACTTAGCTTATAGTGTTAACTTTGTCTCACAGTTAATGCACTCACCGACCATTGCTCATTACAAAATGTTGCAACACATTCTTTGATATTTACATGGTGCAGTTGCTCTTGGCAAGCATTTTACATCACAATCTACACTTGATCCTTGTGCATTTTCTGATGTAGACTGGGTAGGCTACAAACACACATATGGAAACTGAGCCACACAACACTACCATATACCCAATGGCTACAAACACCCATATGGAAACCGAGCTACCCACCATCACCATAGACCCAACGACTACATATGTATATATTGAAACTTAGCACAAAATGCTCTGTTTCTAATCTCCTCTGTAACATTCTTTTGTTTTCCATGTTCTTATATTTTCGTTATACGCCGTTGTACATACACTACATATAATAGAAGGCTCTCATGCATGTTCTCATAGTGTGTGAGACCTATACAAACAGTTGGAATTCATTTGCCTTTATATGCATCTCCATATTTGAACCAAGTGCCATCATTTGACAAGTTTTGTAGGTTGATCGAGAACAAATAGTTTGCACCTATTGTTGAGAAAGTCAAACAAAGATGCTGCAACCACTAAGTGATTTTATGCTTTTGGATTGGAGGGAATGTTAGAGGTTGGTTTAGGGTGCGTTTCAGTACTAAGTTGATTCCATATGATTTGAACTGATTTGTGAATAGTAATATTTTATAAATTCCATTGAGATGCATTTGAATATATGAAGTAAGTTGAAATATATGTTTGAATGCATGAAGTAAGTTGAGATATGTTTAACCTTTTATGACAAGTTAAAAAAATAATAAATCCCATTAATGATTAGTTTGAGGTAGGTTAAAATGAGCTTGACACTCAAACGTAACCTAATTTTCAGTAGGGGTTAGGGGGAATGGATGCTTTTCTGCAACACCTATACAAGTCAATGAACAAAATATGTAGGTATTAAAATAATGATAAACTGGTAAATAATATTTGTTCTATGCAATACTGGATTTATCTTATGTTTCCAATTCCGTGGGATAGAGACCCTCGTAACAACAGGAAAAGAGAGCAAGCGAGGAGCCGTACTGGCACAAAAGATATTTGCCGGGGGGCTCGAGCACAGGGAAACTATCAACTTCCCAAGACAACAACTTACCCAAGGCTCTGTATAAAATTTGAATCTTTGATCTCTTTTATTCCAGCTTTAGAAAAGTCTACAACATTTTGCCTAAAAGCCAGAACAGAAAATAATGACATATAAAAAAGGAGCCAAATCGTATCAATCTAATCATTTAAGCATTGTCTCCAAATGAAACAGGCAATGTACAAGTATTCTGTGGTGACCCCCCATGGATCTGCGATTCTGCATTCAGACGAGTCAATTCCAAGCTCACTAGCATTAAGAGAAATGCAATCCTCTTAAAAGAAAAGAAATATAAAATATCAATTCTGACAAGCAACCATTTCCATAAGAATGGAAGCATCAACATACGAATGGAGGCATCAATATATTGGCACCAGCAGGACCAAACTTTTGCCTCTTCCATTGTCAATTTGCTATGTTAAACCAACAAAAAAATCCTTCCTAGTATTCATTTGCTTCTACAAAAGGTGGACTAATAACTCGTTCCACACATCAGGTACACCTGGCAAGCACCAATGTATGCAGTCAGAGTAACTTGCAGGGTTTGACAATTGCTCAGGTCTCAGAGTCTCCCAAAATTTGCGGTAGATCGAAGGGTGGCCATCTTTCCGATACTCTGAAAGTTGAGTAATATTGAGAACTGAAACCTTTGAACTTAACCTGCTAAGGACATCATCCACCATGCGCATTGTAGGCAAGTCAGAACCACTTCCCCAATAGCTTTCCAACTCCATAGGTGTTTTTTCATCATAGCAATTACCTTCACTTCCTCGTTCCCACTCTCGACTCCTGAATTATTAAAAAATGTTCAATAGAAATGACGGCAAAGTTCTATAAAAGCCTAGCCCTTCCCCTTGAGGCATCGAAGTAGGATATTAATAGAGTTTAAATGTAAAACATTAAAATGATCTTCATCTGTAAGAATTGATTTCAGAGGCAACTTAGATTTTAGAATTTGTTCCATTACAAGATCAGAATATAATTTGTGGCATTCTTTGTCATAAATGCTTGCCAATTAAAATCCAGCCCTCCTTACAATTTAATTTGGGAAAAAATCAGAATTTAAGCCATGACAAATGGAATATTGATTTAAGATAAGGGAATCCATTTGTGCTTGAACTTTCTGTGTACTTCTAAGTTTTACATTGATATGGTCTAGTCCCCCCATGCAACAAGAACAGTGCATTTACTAATAACTGGCCAACCAGGTCAAAATATTGGACAGAAGATACATCCAGTGGTTGACTCTGGTATGTGCTTGACTGGCGCCTAACTGAAAGCAAACTGCAAATAAATGCAGGAGAGGGTATGTCTAAAACGATGGAGAAGAGGGGTTTTTTTTTTTTTTTTTTTTTTTTTTCCACTTACCAGAGATGCGTAGGGGACATCGTAGCAAAAAAGACTCTTTTCTTGAGGGGATCAACTTTAGCAGCCACCCAATCTGCCCATGCCTTCATGGCCAATTCCATGGCCCCTTTCCCATCTAATTCTTCACAAGTTCCGTTTTCTTCAGCACTCCATCTGCAAAAAAGGCACAAGGATACCAATAAATAATTTTTTCCTATGCAAGTCATCTCCCCAATCAGAATCAGAATCAGAATACTGGTTGGACAAATATACTTACAACAGCTTAACAGGGCCTTGTCGCCACCACAAGTATGTGTTGAAAACTAATATATCAGCATGCTCCCACTGTGATGCATGTTTAAGAACTGAATCAGGACGAATTATCCGCTCATCTAATCTGTGGTTCACAGGATCATCGGAATTAGATTCAACAAGTAATGGGGCCCAGAGAAATTCAACGGTCGCATTATATTCCTGCAAATGACATGAATATAACAATGAACAACAACAACATGAAATTCTCAATGTAACTTTTTGGCAGGCATAACCCTATCATCACCCATATGCAAGAACCGCTAAATCCCCCCAAATTCTTGTTTGTTAATTTCAACAGTTATCACCAAGGCTGTGAGGAAAAAAAAATGAAACTCTATAAACAACCGTAGGCATATTCTTAGCCCTAGCTACACAGACAGTTAAATGGCTCATAGTTACTCCAACTTCTTGCACAGGGATCTGGCTTACCTCTGCTCTGAAAATGGTAAGAGGGGCATTTGGCGACATAGTTCTCTTATTTGCTGGAATCACTGACTGTAACAAACACACCATTGATATCCATTGTCCTCTGTTAAGTGAATCCCCCACAAACATTAGCCTTTTCCCTCTCAACTTCTCCCACATTTCAGTCACATCCCATCTAACAAAAAGAAGCCAAGAAGGAGCAAAAAAATCAATCAATTCCAGTTAAAAAGGAAAACTAGTTCATACACCACACACCTATTCCGAATTACATTCGTCAGTCAGCATTTAGTTGTGAACTTCAGATTCTCCAAAATTTAAAAAATTACTGATTTTGCCCTCAAATTATGCTCGGAGTTTTATGCAACTCAAATCCCCAGTACATAAAACAATCAAAAAGTGCATTCAGAAAGGCAACTCAACAACCGTGCTTGATGCTACCAAAGACAGCCGTGTGAGACGTGACCAACTACACTCGGCAAGAAAACTCGATGCTAATAACAAACCACCAGCAGAAGCAAAGAATACCAGAAAAAGCACCTCTTCAAATTGCAGTTGTGGGGTTGCCATCTCCAATACTGGTACCCCAAATCAGGCCTCCCATGCTTGTGACATGCCAATTGGTCCGACATGTACGGACAATGCGACTCGTTGTACAGCGGATACGAAGCATTGTCGAATACCCATTTTCCCGAAAACACGTCACAACTCTCCGAAGCCACTCTCCGTGGAACAGTCTTCACCGTGCGGTCAAGCCAAGCAATTCTCCGACCACTATAGTCTCTAGTAGCGTTGCACTTACTGAATCTATCCAAAACCTCTGAGATCGAAGAAAACGAACTAAAACCCATCAAACCAGAACAACGGCAAAGGAAAAAACGAAGACACCACAATTGACCGAGAATTAAAATAGCAAAAAGTAAAGGAAAAAAAAAAAAAACACAGTAAAGTTGAACCAAAAGTCCAAGTTTATAAAATTGCGTACCATGAGCTGGGCTTAAACGATTTGGTTTAACATATGTGATTGAAGTTTCTTGACGATGATGAACAGGGTCCGGTTCTTCATGGATTTGCTGGATGCTACGTTCGTTGTAGAGGACTGTGAAAACTATGAAGATCAATAAGAGAATCCCGAGCAAAGGGAAATGGTTTTTCTTTCTGCTCCACCGCTGCATCATGGAAGACAACGGATTTGCCAAAAAGGTAGGCAAATCCGAGTCTCCTCGGTGTCTCCCTCTCTCCCTCGTATGGGATTTTGACTAAAAACGAAAGAGCCTGATGGGTTTTACTGATTTTCTCAGATTTTTTACCTGGTATTAATCAGGACAAAGATTCGGTGTGGCCGGTACTATTGTTCTTGCCTTACATCCATCTATACATTTTTATTAAATACTTTTACATATATTAAAAATTATTCTATGTTAGTCATTTTTAAATATAATTTTTATGTAATAATTTACATAGATAGCTTAATTTTGAGATTTTTTGTAACTGTCTTGTTCATCTTTGTATAAAGTATTAATTTTCTGTCATAAATATAAAATTAGGATGCCGTTATCTTCTTAAAAAAAATGATAATATATAACGAAATCTTAAATTCTGGATAATTGTATAGAAATAAAAAAAATTATATTATTACAAATAAAATAGTAATTCATGAGAAAAAATATAATTAAATCTATTAATTTATCTTGGTAACTTTGCATGGTAACGATTAGCTGGATGATCATTTATATATATATATATATATATATATTTGTTGAGGGTTGTCATACCATTCAATGTATGGCTCAACAAACTGGAATCTCCTACAATTTGAGGAATATTCAATTATTGAGTACCTAACCTTATGTATAAAAATAAAGATTATAAAACTTCTTTGATATGTCTATTTCTTTTATTATATTCTAAATAATAAAATTCGAACAAACACTTCTGAAAGATTAATTATATTATATATTTTATATATGCTGAAGAAAGTCATGAGCTGTACGTTTACTTGTCGGGCCGATCGGCCGAAGGAAAATACTTTGATTTTGAGTGTGCATGAGTTATGGTTGGTGGGTCTACGTATATATAAAATCAAGCAATTGAATTCAAAATCATAAAATTGACAAAGAAGTAGAAGGGAAACACAAATCATAAAAGAAACCCTAGAACACGGCTAAGACAAACCCTAGAACACGGCAACCCTAGCACGACAATCCTAGAACAAACTTAAAGTTGTAAGAATTAAAAGATAAAATAAGGCCTGATTAGAAACTTAGCTTTGAATATCAAATTATGTAAACTCATGAGATTGAAATCCCTTGAACTTACAATTAAATTGAAAACTCACCCAAAAAATCCAATAATCAAGTCAAGGAAATCTAGACGCTTTGAAATCTTGTTTCAAGAACCCTCGACCATACATACATAGTTCATGCATGTCTGCCTCCCTTTAAATCCCCTCAAGCTTAATCTCTAATTTGCCAAAACTTGCAACAATAAGTTGTACATGATGAGGAAATAAGATCTTGTGTATTGATGGAGAGTCAACTATATTTATGATAATCCAAAATGATGGAGATTTTGAAGTGCAGGAGAAATGTGAATCCCACGTTGAGTAATTATAAAATAGACCATATGTTTATATTGAATTCTCCTTACAATAGAATTGTCTTGAAGTGAAGGACAATAGGGTTTCAAAAGCCGCCTAGTGGTGGCATCGTCGCCTGCGTCAGTCGATGCACACTTAAGAGCAATGAGCTTTGGGCGCTAAGAGGCCATAAATGATGAAATGCATTCCAGTGATTCCAACCAAACATGAGAATTGGTTGATTTACCTCTTGGTTCAAAAGTAATTGATTGTAAGTAGACTTTTAGGGAAAAAGCTCAATGCCAATGCTTCTATTAATAAGTTTAAAGCCAGTTTAGTGGCTGATTGATATAGACAGCGAGAATGTGTAGATTATTTTGATACATGTGTTCCTGTTGCACGTATTTCTATTATTAGAATTTTAATTTCATTTGCTTCTTTTAATCATCTAGTGGTTCACCAAATGGATGTAAAAACTATTCTCTTTTTAATGATGATCTAGATGAAGAGATTTATATGAAACAACATGAGGGATTTATCATGGCAAGACATGAAAATAAATTTTATAAATTGATTAAATCCCTTTATGGTTTAAAACAAACTCCTAAGCAATGGCATGAAAAGTTTGATAAAATAGTTTTATCTTATGGTTTCAGAGTGAATGATGCTGATAATTAATGTGTTTATTATAAATTAGATAATAATTATTGTGTGATCATATGTTTGCATGTTGATTATATGTTAATATTTGGAAGTAACCTTCAATGTGTAGAAGAAACTAAAATGTTTCTTTCCTCAATATTTGACATGAAAGACATGGGAGAGGCTGATGTGATTCTTGAAATCAAGATTGTGAGGACAATCAATGATTTATCCTTGACACAATTTCATTATATTGATAAAGTGATAAAAAGTGTAGTCATGAAGACCAAAAATTAGTCTCAACTTTATATGATCCTAGTCTTAAATTGAGAGAAAATGCAGGAAGATGTAAATCCCAATTAGAATATGTTAGTGTGATAGAGAGCCTAATGTATGTTATGCATTGCACTCGACCCGATATTACATTTTCTGTTAGGATACTTAGTAGATTTATTAATAATCCAGGTAAAAAGCATTGGGATGCGGTGTCTAGAGTTCTTAAATACTTGAAGGGGGTTGTGAATTATGGTTTACACTATAAAAGATAACTCGTTATATTAGAAGGATATAGTGATACTAGTTAGAATAGTGTAGAATCAAATTCTAGGTCTACAAGTGGATGGATATTTACGTTAGGAGGCACTGCGATCTCATGGGGGGTCAAAGTAGCAAATTTGTATAACATATTCTACTGTAGAATATGGTTTTATTGCTTTAGAAAATGCATGTAAAGAAGCAGAATTGCTTAGAAATTTGTTGGTAGACGTTCCATTTTTGGACTAAGCCATTTCATATAGTATCGATTTATTGTGATAGTGAGGCAACCTTGCAGGTAGGTACGAGCAAGATGTATAACAATAAATCAAGACACAAGTTTAAGGCACAATTATGTGCGTGAACCACTCAATAATGGAGTAATAATGAATTATTCAATAATGGATCAATAATCAAGGCTGCATATGTTAAGTCTATTCAAATTTATTTGATCAGTTAACAAAAGACCTGCCAAGAGATATGATCTATAAGACATCAAAGGGAATGGGGTTGAGGTCTATAAATTAAATCACTTGGGATGGGAACCCAACCTTGGACTTGAAATGTAGGCAAGATTCAATGGGTGTCAACAAGTCGATAGAGTGATGATTGTCTAACACTAGATAATTGTTTAGAAGGAAATCATCGCTTTACACCCCAATTCCAAAGAGATGTATTCCAGTGTTAATAGTTCTTGAAATTTAAGAACGAGCTAGTAAACTGTTAATAAATTCATAGACAAAGTTGTTGGGGGTGAAACATGATCACCTTAAATGAACTTACCTATGTGAGAGTGAAAGTGTTGCCACTTCCTATGGTACTGACCATGCCTAGAGCTCTCATGAAACTGAGATATGCACAAGGCCATAAGAGTGCAAGCTAAGTGAAAACAGTTGGAGAATTAGAAAATAATTGTGTGAATTCTATCCGACTATTTTAATAGGGTCATCAGTTCAAGATACGTTCCCTGATTACCTTGACATAGCTTTGATATAATTATACTAGGTGAAGGTTCAAGTCCAAAAATCATCTTCATTGAAGCAATTTATTTTTGTCCATGTGCACAATAATTGTTTTTAATTATTATTTCAAACATATAGTGGGGGAATGTTAGATTTTGTTAAAAATAATAAAATTATTTTGGGTATTTTAAATAATAATGTTATAATTTAATATTTTAGCTAGTTTCCTTATATATTTAAATAAAATCTTGTGCATTGATGGAGAGTCAACTATATTTATGGTAATCGAAAATCATGGATCGCTTTTGTAGTGGAGGGAAAATGTGAATCCCACATTGAGTAATTATAAAATAGACAAGATGTTTATATATATTGAATTCTGCTTACCATATAATTGTCTTGAAGTGAAGGAGATCAAGAGGGCTTCAAAAGCCGCCTAGTGGTGGCATCGCCGCCCGTGTCACACACGCATGCTAGGGCAATGGGCGCTTTGAGGCGCACTTGGCACAAATATGAAATTAAGTAGGAAATTAGCCATTATCTAGTTGTTGATGTGCATTATTACATACAGGAGTTATAAACATCATATTCAACACTACAAGAAGCACAAACTTTTGTTACCAATTTATTACAACGAAAAGACTATTCGAAACCAAAAATGGGTTTTATGGCCATCAGTTTTGAATTTGAATGACCAACTTTATTTTATTCTTGATGGTCTATTATTATATAATCATTTGACCATTTTGAAAATGATAACAACTCTCCAACAATTTATCTCTATCTTGAAATTCTCATAAAAGAGTGTTTTAAGTTATTCTAGAAAGTGTAAATTTAGTTAAGAGTCTGATAGCCTGATGACATGCATATTACTCAATTCTCCAAATAAAAAATCTGGATTCGAAACCCCATACACTCCCTTGTATAAGGAAAAAGAAAGAAAAGAAAGTGCTAATTTAAAATTACGAGGTCTGAGGTTTTATTGTATAATGGGAACATTTTTATCAATACTCTATCTAGCACGAAGAAAGTGGAAAAAATATGTTATAAAGAAATAGTCCTTACGATCGAGCCTTGAAATCCAAAATATTTTTGCTTCCGTACGTGTTTTTATCATATATTTTCTTATAATTTTCCAACAGAAAGAAGCCTGGAATTACTTTTCCAGAACTTCTATTCCAGGTCGAATTTGTCATAATTGATGACGAACAATATAAGCATACAGGAATTCATTCCATACATCAGGCACTCCGGGTAGGCACCAATGTACACAGTCTGCATAACTGCTAGGGTTTGCTATTTGCTCTTCGGTGAGAGTTTCCCACTGCTTCCTATAGATAGATGGATGGCCTTCTTTTCGATATTCTGAGAGCTGTGTAATGTTGAGCATTTGTACATTCACCCCTCTTCCTTTCAATTCATCAAGCACAGTTTCAAGCACTCGCATCACTTTTGGATTTGTGTCATTTCCCCAATATCTCTCATCTAAAATTGCATCTGTTTCTTTGTAACAGTTTTCACCACTGCCCCAATCTTCTCCACTGCAATATGCACTGAATGTTAGGTTTTATTTCCATGAACCATTATTTGGGCCACGATCCAATGATCCATCCCTATTTCATCATGATTTATTATTTTAAAAAGCAATAACTGATTGCATGGTTTATATATAAAAATTAATATGCACTTTTCTTCTGTTAATGGTACTGTGTCTCAAGCACTAGCTAACGTATATATATTTTACTCAGTATATCATTAATTTATTAAGAATATAAAAAATTAAGTAATCCATCATTTTGCATTATCCTAGAAATTCTAAGAGGTACCCAAAACCTGAATTATATATATATATATATATATATATATATATATATATATATATGTATACACATACACACACAGAGAGACTGGGCCGGCCGGGGAACAAGGGAATTGAACAAGGGTAGGAGGGGGTCAAGATAGATTATACCTTTCATGAGTTGGTGACATGCTAACAAAAAACAATTGGGTCTTGGTTCTATTAACATGAACTTCCACCCAATCAGACCATGTTCTTAGAGCCATCTCATAGACGCGAAGCATCTCTATTTCTTTATAAATAGCATCATCTGGACTTTCAAATGATCCCCACCTAATCATTGCCACCAAAAATTAATATTGTAAGATTAGAATATTGCAATTTAAGTCGATATCAGACAAATGATCAATTAAGGAGCTAACTATCTATCTGCTAATTGGCCGGGTACTTTTGTGTATCGAAAATACTTACAGAACTTTCATTTCTGGCCTTCTCCACCATACGAAGGAGTCAAACACCAGTATGTCTGCGTCCGTCCAATGCCTAGCATGCTTCTCTATTGCCTTGACTCTAACAATCCGATCCGGTATCCGGTGGTTTACCGGATCATCGGAGTTCGATTCCACCAGCAATGGAGCCCAATAGAACTCAATCGACGCATTGAATTCCTTCATTACATATATATATAATTTACTAATTCCATTAGCTTCTGATCTAGTAAAATTTACAACATCTATGAAAAGCGACGAGCTAAGTTTATGTTTTAGCTAGAATTATGGCATTAATGAGTTGCATCTTAAGATCAGACTTTTAGGTATATATTATTTCTTTAGACTATTGCTAATTCAATAATTCCTACGTGCATGCACGTCTCAATTCTAGGGTTGATAAGGCAGAACTACATGTTTGTATGTTACCCAAATATATATATATATATATATATATATATATATATATATATAATATATTACTCACAATGGCCTTAAAGGCGTTCAAAGAGCCATTGTTGTGCATGGATTTGAGTTTTGGTGAAATCCATGAATCGAGCAGGCAGACCATCGAAACCCACTGACCCCTATTAAGAGAATCTCCCACAAACATAAGCCTCTTGTTCCTTAGCCTCTCCAGAAACGCTGTGGCATTGAACCTAATTATTAACATAGAAAAAGTCCCACAAAGCTCAAAAAACACAGACAAAGACAACTACGAACTTTAACATGCATGCATGCATCGGTACGTACTGAGAGAGAGCTTATAGCAAGACAGAACGAGATAGTTCATACGTACTTAGGAAGGTTACATTGGTGGGGTTGCCATCTCCAGTTCTGATAGTTCAAGTCCTTTCTCCCAAACTTCTCACAAGCCAATTGATCAGACATGAATGTGCATTGCTGCTCTTTATACAGAGGGTATGTTTCGTTATCGAATACCCATTTCCCGGAAAACAAATCGCACTTCGACAATAAACCATTGCTTCTATATTCCCACGCTAATCTAATTCCACTTTCTTGGGTAAGATAGACGGCGGTGATGATTAGGACGGTGATGAGGACGGCAATAAGGGAACGGAAGCTGCTTCTGATTCCCCATGTTCCATTAACAACTATTTCCAGGTTTGTCTTTGCCATTATTATAATTCAATAATCAATCTTCTCCAGCTTGCATATATGCCTTTGTACTGTGTAGGGGGGGAGTCTACTTTTTTACTCCTTTTTGAAGTTTGATCTTGCGGTTGGTGAGAAATCTTTTTTCTTGATTTCATTTTCTTCAATTAGGAGAAGTGGAGGTGCGTTTTTAATTGGTTGGTTTGCTGAAAAAAGTGGTTGTCTAATTTGCAAGCACTCTGACCAAAATAACACATCAGGCCGATACAACGCCTAGGAAATATATATAGGTCATATTGGGATATATTGTCTGAGATGCTGATCGCCATTTTTATTTTCAAAATATCATTTATATATCTGAAAAGTATTTATATAAACCTTTTAGTTATCATTCTTTCATCATTCATTGATATAATATTAAATAATTGAAAATCTATATATATGTGTCTATTAACTCTTATTTGGAGATGTTATTATAATTTATTATAGGTATATTATTACTAAAAAGGAATCCTTAAAGGTATTATATATGGACTCAACCCTTGAGCGTAATTATTGGATAATTCTGAAATTGGAATACATACATCATGCACTACCGATCACATTGTATCATAAGATGTGATATCATTAAAAATGAGTATTTATGTAAGCAATTTTAATAACCTGAAATTAATATCTCGTTATTGATCATATATCGGAAGTACCTAATATAAACTTTTCCTAACTCTCAAGATTTTGGATAATGGGTTCAACGTCCTTGCTGAATTGAAAGGGAAATATTGGTAACCTAGCAGATACCAAGAGATCAGGTTAGCTTTCATTTTTCTTCCCCTAATGAAAAGTTGGACCAGATCATGAGTTGTTGGACGCAGTGTCCAATATGTGGAAAGCCGCGAATAGGTTAGGTAATTTGTTGACATCTCCACATCCAAGATCGTTGGAGTAAAGGAACCTCAAAAAACTCAGACCCCGACGGGCTCTCTTGTCTTTGAACACCAAAACTCCAGTACAGTATGTCCGAGATAACTCATCAGCCGATTGCTTGCGATCGAATATGACAGTATCCATTGATGACATGCATGTCTTGATCTTCTCCCGGCCTTAGATCTGCTTCGTTAATATACTGTCCAAGAAGAAAATTAACTAATTATATAGATGCTTCAAGATTCATTGTTGCAATATCATTCAACGTGTGTGCATGAGAATTCTGTAATTTAGAGAAATAATAACAAAAATGAGTAACTGATAATAATAATAATATTGGAAACAACTTATAAGTCTGGTGATATATGATACTAGTGATCATCATTCCGTCAAATTGTAAAATCGGTAAGAAGAGTCAAACCAATTAGAATAGTCCCATGGCAGAGTCCATGATAACCAATGAGAGTAATGTTGCTACTATGCCCCTTAATTTACACCAGTACTTACTTATTAAAAAAATTAAAAAAAAAAACTAAAATCGTAAACATACAAGGTTATAGGGAATCTAGAGTTATAGTTTTCATCTCTTTTTATGTTTTCGCAAGCCATTTTGTTTTGAATATATATTTTTAAAATTTATTAAATTTTTTTAATAAGCCACATGACACCATATTATGATACCACGTCAAGGAGATAAAATGAGTAGTATAAATTAGGAGCATATATTGTAGCATTACTCAACCGATAATGACAAAATTGGTGCCAATAAAAATCTAAATATTTTTGATCATCAAGTTTTATATACTTCTTTCCATCCCACTTCTACGTTTTTGATACAATTCTTAAATTGTTATATTTGGAATTCATTCATTTTTTAATCTTAATTTCCTTGAGATTTAAATATAGAAAAACTCATTGACGTTTGTGCCATAGAAAACTAGAAGGACAAATGTCCTCTCTTGGGATATGGGCCGAACTCCCAAGCCATAAAAGCCCATGGACCCAAGGTCACCGACCCATCTAGCAAAGAATCAAGGTTATAAGTAGCGGACTTCTTGGCGTAGAACTCCAATCCAACCATCATTAATAACAAGTTGATAAGATTACTGTAAACAACTCTCAATGAAATAAAGGCCCGGATTGCTCACCTAGGATAATACTCCTGCCTGGCATGGCAGCAGGTGCAAAGTGCTAACAACATGCAATCTAACCTAGATTGGAGAGATTAAGCTGTTAAGCAGGCCATATCACTTAAATGCGCTTTATATATACGAAAGGGAGGCACACAACCGAGGTAATTTCTAAATTATCCTTTTCTAGGAGATAAAACACCATACGTGCATTACCCTAACTTAGGTATCGTAGGTATCCTATATCATCATGTGCCTTATTTTGGCTTTCCTGGAAGTCGTTGGCAGGAGTGCGAAACATGTTCGTAATAGTTGGCATTGTCTGTGGGATGAACTAAAAAAAATTCAAAGTGTTTTTCGTATGTTTGCGATAACGTGCTCTCAAGTGACCCGAGCTCAAGAGGCCACCTCGGTAAACACGGAAGGAGGTTCATGGAAATGGAGGAAAGATTGAGAAAGATGACTTTGGAGATGAAGGCTCTCCAATGCGAGAACGAAGTCCTAAAACAAAGAATGCTCGTTTGGGAGAAGATACCGCTCTAAGCTATAACGATCGGGCTGAAGCAAAGTCGCAAAGCACATGCAAACCCCCCTTCAATGATGATGAGAAGAAGAGGATGCACCACGACTTATGCGGCCTTATGAACAAGTATGAGAAGATGGCCAGGAGAATAGGTGCATCCTTGTTCGTTAACTAGCATCTCACTAGCACGGACCTGCCTTACAGCCCAAAAATACTGGTGAAGTCACTCTCGCCAAAGTTTAAAGTTCCATAGGTCAAAATGTACAATGGATCTAAGGACCCGGTTGAACACTTGGAGACGTGATGCTCCACGACTTTCTTAGGGAGATCGCATGCCAGTCCTTTCCCTTGATCCTCAAAAGAGTAGGGGGTGGTTTGGAGCACTACAACTGGGTTCCATAGACATTTTTGAGGAATTGGGCAAATAATTATTGGCCTAATTCATGGCCAGTAGAAGAAGGAGATGACCCACTGCATATCTCCTCACTGTCAAACAAAGAGAAGATGAAAGCTTGTAAACATAACTAGGTAGATTCAACAAAGAGCGCATGATAGCGGATGACCAAGATGAGAGAATCATGTTAGCTGCTATTGGGTGGGATCTAGCCTAGAAACCCATTTATGGCAGAGTTGGTGAGGAAGACCTCAATCACATTGCGAGAGTTTATGGACTATGCTGATGACTTCACCAACGCTAAATATATCCTTCGATCTCAAACCACCTCGAGGAAATCAAAGGTAGAGTAGGTAAAAAGCCGATTGAAAGGAATCTACAACAGGAAAGGCCAAGAAAAGGATAAAAAGGCAAGGAAGGGGCCAATATGATATATGGAGAGAAGGAAACATGTTAGAGAACACTCTGGGAAGTAGGGTGGTGTATTCCGGCATGCATGTGCAAACTAGAGATGGAGAATGGACTAGAGACAACAAGACTAGTGATGCCGAAAGGACTCGTTGGTATTGCACATACCACAACATTGAAGGGCACCAAATAGCGGACTTTCACTTCCTAAAGTGGAGGATTGAGGAAATGCAAGAGAGTGGAGAATTAGAGCAGTTGGTCGTCCAAAATTTGTTGCTGCCAAGGTGAGCAAACGAAAGGAGGCAAGAAATGGGAGCAAAAGACCCCACAAGAGTGAAAGTCCTAAAAAAGGGAGGACTGTGAGAGAACCCAACAAGAGTCCCCCACCAAAGCTTGGATAGGAACAATGACTCTTGGCAAATTCGGCATGATATCAATGGTATTCGTTGGGGGTTGTTCAACATCTCTCAAGAAGACGGCTTAAGCACAGATAGTGAGGTATGAAGAAGTCTTTAGCATTGGGAGTTCTCCCGACTAAGCAGGCAAGAGCGTGACAAATAGTCGCCATATCTTTCAATGACTATTGTGAATGAGTAAGCTAATTGCATGATAACATACTAGTAATGACAATGTTGGTAGCCAACTTCACCACCTGAAGAATATTGGTTGACAATGGTAGTTCAGCCAACATCCCCTTTTGGAATGGCTTTGCGAAGATGGGAATCAACCAAGGCCAGTTGCGCTCATTGCCTACATCATTGAAAGTGTTATCAAGGGAAACGGTGCAACCAGTAGGCTTCATTACCCTATCAATGTTTGTAGGGGTAAGCCCACACACAACCACCACCACGATTGATTTCCTAGTTGTCAAGACCTGATCTCCTACAAACGCCATTATTAGGTGACCAATCTTGAACGTCTTGAAGGCTATCACCTCAACATACCATCAAAAGATGAAATTTCCTACAGAAGCAGGCATTGGAGAAGTGCACGGTGAATAAACATTAGCAAGAGAATACTACATGTAGGAACTCAAGGATGAGGAAAGGGATGGGAAGGTAGCCGAATCATCTAGGCTTGGCGAACGGCCACCACCCTTGCCACTTGAGCTTAAAGGCGAGACCTGAGATGAGAAAAATCTGAAACAAGGCAAAGTTGATGAAGCTTCTAAATTGGTCGTGTTGGACAAGGCTCTCCCAAAAGCAATGATGAGAATTGACACCAAAATGAAGCCCGAAGTAAGACAGTAGTTAAGACAGTTGCTCGCCGAGCACAAGGATGTCTTCACCTGGGGCCACAAAGACATGTTTGAAATTGACATTAAGGTGGCCGGACATCGCCTATGCATAGACTTGGAGGTGAAAAAAGTCTGACAAAAAATGAATAGTTTTAACACGAAAAAGTACATTGTGATAGTAGAGGAGGTCGAGCGCCTTTTTCTTGGCCGTAGGGTTTATTTGGGAAACCCACTACTCCGAATGACTCTCTCATGTCGTCCTAGTCAAGAAGATGAACGGCAAATAGGACACTGGATGCTAAGTTTCACTAACCTCAATAGAGTATGCCCAAAGGATAGTTTTCTCCTCCCCCATATCAATCTAATCGTAGATTTGACAATAGGACAGTGGATGCTGAGTTTCATGGACGCCTACTTAGGGTACAACCAAATTTGGATGAGCTAAGGTGACAAAGAAAAAACTACTTTCATAACAGACCAAAGGGTTGTATTACTACCAATGATACCCTTCAAATTAAAAAATGTTGGCGCAACATTTTAGAGTTTGGTGAACTGGATGTTCAAAGAACAAATTGGTCAAAGTATGAGAGTATATGTGGATGACCTGGTGGTTAAAAGCAAGGAACCCGAACAACACATACCAAACTTGCAGGAAGTCTTTGATGTATTGAAGTGATATAAATTGAAGCTTAACCCAATGAGGTGTGCCTTTGGAGTGGAATCAGGCAAGTTCCAAGCCTTCATGGTGTTAGAGAGAGGAATTGAAGCCAACCTAGAGAAGATCCAGGAGATCATTGACATGAAGTCGCCTAGGTTTTTGAATGAGGTGCACAAGCTAACGTGGAAAATAGTAGCACTTAATAGATTCATTTCCAGCTATACAGACAAATGTTTGTCAATCTTTCGAGTTATATAGAGGATCCATGACTAGGACGATGTATGCGAAAGGGTGTTCGCTCAACTAAAGGGGTATTTATCAAATCCTTCACTCTTGAGCCAAACTAGACAAGAGGAAACCCTGTACTTATACCTGTCGGTCATGCTAGAAGTTGTGTTGGCTGCCTTGGTTTAAGAAGAGGAAAAGGTGAAAAGAGTGGACTATTACACAAGTCAAGCCATGAGGGGAGCTAAAACCAAGTACCTTAGAATGGAGATGTTGGCATTCACACTAATGGTAGTTGCTTGCTAGTTGAGAACTTATTTCCCAGCACAACAGATAAAGGTTTTAAAAGAAGCACAATTCAAAAAGATACTAAAGCAGCCGGACACTTCTGAACGCCTAGTAATCTGGTCTATCAAATTGAGTAAGTTCGATATTAATTATCTTTCTTGGGTAGACTTTATAGTTGAGTTCACCAACTTTCTTGAGGAAGTACAAAAAGCACATGTCGAGAAGCCCTGGAAATTAAAGTCTACGTTGATGGCTCCTTTTGCCACACTGGCGGGGGAGTAGGCATTTACATAATAGTAAGCGACGACAACAAAAGTTATTACGTGATGAGACTCGAGTTCAGAACTACCAACAACGAAGAAGAACACAAGGTCATGCTGGTAGGACTCGCCATGGTAGAGGCCATGGGTGTTAAGGAGGTCAATATGAAGGCAGACTCTCAAGTGATTGTCAACCAAGTAATGGAAGAAAGCTGGTGAACAGCAAAAAACTTAAGAAGTATTTATAACAAGTGTTAGAAAGGTGTGATTGCTTCCATACTTCCATATTAGTTGAATCCCTTGGGAAGACAATTGGAAGGTCCATAAATTAGAATGGGCTGCATTGGGCATGGACGGGATAGTTCTACCTTGGAAAGTGACCACCAGGATGATAGGAAACCCCCTTTGTCGAGCTTGAAGTCTCGAAGGTAAGATCAAGAACCCCAGAATGGGCACTCGATGTGACCAAATTCCTATCTACTGGAGAGCTTCCCAATGGAAAATAGGAAGATTGAAAGGTGAACAATAGAATGACTCAATTCATCTTGATAAATAGGGTGTTATGTAAGCGAGGCTTCTCCATGCCCATATTAGGTGCATCTAGCCAGAAGTGTGCGGGAATCACTTAAGTGGAAAAGCTCTGGTGGAAAAAGTTATGAAAGTAAGATATTACGGGCCACACACCCTCAAGGACGCAAAGGAATTGTTCAGAAAGTGCTCAAAGTGTTAGCTACAAGTGCCAATGACACATTTTCTGCCTGAAGAATTAATGTTGATAACGTCACCATGGCCTTTCACACAATAGGGGTCGATCTCGTTAGACCCATGCCCCTGGGCAAGAGATGAGTAAAGTTTGTCTTCATCGCCTTGGATTATTTCACAAGTGGGTAGAAGTAGAGGCCTTAGCGACCATTAAGACCAATAACATCACCAAGAAGGATATCATATGTTGGTTCAGGATATCGCGAAGCATAATCTCAGACAATGATCGGCAGTTCAATTCCAACCATTACCAAAAATAGTGCACCAAACTAGAAATCAAGGCCAAGTATTCTTTCTCGGGGAACCCTCAAGCCAATAGGCAAGTCTATGAAGCCAATAAGATGTTAATGAGTATTCTAAAGAAAAACTGGTAGACAATAGGGGAGCCTAAGCTGAGGAGCTCTCAGGAGTCTTGTGGGCATATACAACAACCTCCAAAACCCCAATGGTGGAAACACCCTTTGCCCTGACTTATGGAAACAAGGCACTAATACCAGTAAAAGTGGAAATTCTATGCTCCAGGGTTTAGCACTTCAATAAAAGGGCTAGAAGAGAACCTCGATCTGTTGGAAGAAGTGAGATAAGAGGTGGAAGTCAGGATGATGGCTAGTAAGAGAAAGATAGAGCAATACTGTAAAAAAAGAGTGAGGCCCAAGTTATTTAATGTAGGGGATTTGGTCCTAGAAGAAATTGAAATAACCACACTAGAATAAGGAAAACTTGGCCCGTAATGGGAAGGACCATATATGGTAATACCCTGCCACAGGTTAGGATCGTACCACTTTAAAGATGCTGAAGGGAAAGAGTTGCATCAACCATGGAATGCTAAGCACCTTAAGAAGTATTTCATGTAAAATCACCTATGTAATTGTGCTAGTGAAATAAAGAGGTCGCTTTTCCAAGCATTGTATTTTGCATTCCTTGTCACCTAGCTCGGTCAAGCCCATCTCCTGCCTAGGCTACAACCTGAGTGTCCCCACTCGCACTGGTGACCAAAGGGGGAAAAAACTTGCTTAAGTCTTTCACTCCTTGCCACCGAGCATGGTCGAGCCCATCTCTCATCTAGTCTCAAAGTAAAATGTTTGAACTTGAACTGGTAGCTAAAGGAGGAAACAAGTTTCTTAAGTGTTTCACTCTTCACCACCTAGCGTGATTGAGATCATCTCCAACCTAGTCTCAAAGTCGAATGTCTGCACTTGCACTAGCGACCAAAAGGAGGAAACAACTTCTTTAAGTGTTTCACTCCTTGCCACCTAGAGCTGTCTAGCCCATCTCCTACCTAGTCTCTAAGTTGAGTGTCCCCACTTGCACACCAAAGAAGGAAAAATTTCCTTAAGTGCTTTACTCCTCACCATGTAGCATGTTTGAGTCCATCTCTCACTTAATCTAGAAGTCGAGTGTCCCCATTCACACTGGTGACCAAGAGAGGAAACAACTTCTTTAAGTGTTTCACTCATCGCCAATTACCAAAATCAATGGAATAGACAACTCCCTCTAGCGTTTTACTCCTTGCCAATCAAGCCCATCCCCTCTCGCTCACACCTGGCGACTAGAAGGGGACATAACTCAACTCCTAACACCCATGTGGGTCAGCCAAACAACAGGCCCATTCGTCTGGTATATTAGACACAACAATATCCAGTTCACATTAAAAGCACAAACACATTCACATTTGACAAACACAACAAATAAACTAAAGTAAACAAACTTTCATTCCATGTTCAACAACAATAAAAAAAATTGTCCAAAGATTATTGCAATATAAAAAGAAGAGAGAGAAAGGAAAATTAAGGATTGCGGCGATCTAGTGAGGGAAAGGCATCGAGTATCGTGTCTCTACCTAGGGAATTGAAGATCTGATAAGCGGCACGACTATCCTTGATGGACTTTAAATTCAGAGACCTCAGTGTCATGCGGGGGTTCTCCAGCAAATGATCTCTCAGCTTTTGAAGGCCAAGCATAAAATGCTAACCCTCTATTATGAACGCCTTGGACGATTGCTAGTTGAGTAGAGAGGTAGATAACTTCCTCTATGGAAGCCTCTACCTCGGCCTCTAGCTCAACCATCTTTAGGTGCAAGGTGGCTAATTTATGCTTATAGGTCTCTGCGACTTCGTTTAGCTGTAGAAAGTGATGGTCATGCTCCTTAATCTCTTTACTCACCTCCTTGAGCTAAGCCTCGGTGTGAAATTTCTCGCCATGGGCAACACTGTGGTAAGTACCCGACAGACTTCTTCCGACTGAGTTTCTCGGGCGACATGATCAAGGTTGTGCTGAGTTTCCTCTAACTTCTTATCCAAGTGTTGGAGACGGTTTCAAAGTGCGTTGTGCTCCTCCTCCAAGACTTTGGCCTAAAAATAATATCGTGTCACTTCCTCGCATGATTTCTCCAAGTTGCACCAGAGATTGAGCATGTTCTCTTGAAGAATAGCAACGTGATTCTTCAAGGAATGAGAGTAAGACTCCACTTGGGAAAGAGCCCTTATCATCTCATGTCTCTCTACCTTCGGCACAAAAACAACACAACGGGCGTTCTCGACGAAGGAATGATTCTCCTCCTCCAAGTAGGCCTAGCAGTCAACTATCTAGGCAGCAGGTTGGTCGACTCCCTGAGACACAAGACTAATCAAGACTAGAATGTGAAGGAATAAGACATGACGACTAGGAAGAAGGAACATACTGAAGATAGAAAACCTTTGAGTCTATGTGCTGTGCTATAGACAAAGGAGGGAAAATGAGCAAATTTCGTGATCAGGCTGCATGAGGGGATGTAAAAGATAAAACAACACATGCCATCCCAAACATGGGAGAAGGTGCGTCACAAGGAAACAATTGCGAATGGAGTAAAAGCAAGCACTAGGGCATTAAAGTGGTATGGATGAAGTGGAAATTTTCATCACATTCATGTTATAGGAATTTGCAAGGTAACTAGAGGGACAATATCCTCTCTTGGGAAAGGGGCCAAACCCCCATGCCATAAAATCCCATATACCCAAGATCACTTACCTATCTAGCGAAGAATCAAGGTTATAACCAACGGATATCTTGGCATAGAACTCCAATCTAACCATTATTAAGAGGGAGTTGCTAAGATTATTGCAATCCATTCTCAGCAAGATAAAGGCCCGGATTGCTCCCCTAGGATAATAATACTCCCGCCTAGCATGGCAATAGGTTCAAAGTGCTAACAACCCGCGACCTAAACTGGATTGGAGGGATTAAGCCATTATGCAAGCCATATCACTTAAACTCTTGCTCTATATATATGAGAGGGAGGCACACACCCAAGGTAACATCTAATTTTTTTTTTTTTTTGGTGGAGATAAAACACCATACATGTGTTATCCTGACTTAGGCATCAGACGTGTTCCATGTCACCACGAGCCTCACTTTCAATTTCTTGGTGTAAGTCCTTGGATGCCGTTGGTATGAGTGTGAAACACGTTCGTAACATTCTAACGCTAGTGATCTTAAGATAACATGTATCGATAATTTTCTTTTATTTTTTTTTATCAAAAATAAAAGTTCTTCTATTTATTTTTTGAAGTATCTTCTTATAGTCAAATATAGCAATGCTATAATTTATCTGTATTCACATATGTTGATTGGTACATTTTAAATAAGTTTATCTTTATTTATATAAATAAATATTGAAAATATATTAAATCAGTAGATATAACTTAAAAATTAAAAAATAAAAAAAATGATTTTTCTTTATTTAAAAAAGGTTACCAAGCATAGTTTTATTGCTTTCCTCAAATGGGCCTTTGGAGTTATTTAGAAGTGGGGCTCACAGTTAAAAGACCGACGAGGCGAAAGGTAGAAGTTATTCTTTTGGGGGATAAACCTAAGATTTACCTGCATTAAAGGACTAGTTCACTGAGTTATGCTTATAGTTAATGAAAATTAAATAAATAAATGTAAGGGAAAAAAATTAATTAAAACATTAATATCAATTATTATTGCTATTTTTATAGATTTGTTACCTCCGGTTTAAAGAATGCTATTGTTATTGCTAATTTAATAACTTTCGGGAAGTTTCTTTAGAAAATTAGAGTTGTTTGGATTAAGAAACCATTTCATTTCATTTGATCATTATAATTTTTTAAAATTTTTACATAAATTATAATAAACAGTTCCCATTTTTCAAATCTCAATTCAATATATTCAAATTTTAAAATAATAATATTATTAAAAAATAATATTTTAATAATATTTTATTCAATTTTTATCTAAAATTAGATCATCTCATTTTATCTCACTGTTCAAACAATCCGAAAGAGCTTTGGAGCTTAGAGGCGTGATAAGCACTCCCATTCCTTTCGAGGTGAATTCGTCTTGACTCGCTCCAAAAGAAAAACACTTTACTATGACTATACCTCGGTAAATTTACCAAAGACAAAAATGATTTATTTGATATTAAGGATGACTAGAGGGACCATTTTGTTTTTTGTAGGTTGGTCTAGTCTATTTGTCTTTCCTTATACCTATTTGACCTTAGGGGATTAATTTACTAGTACAACCTTTGAACTTCGTGGTATGCACATGGATTTGCGTATTCCTATTTGGAAGGGTGCAACTTCTTAATAGAGTTTTATTTATTTATTTTTAAAAATATACATTAAAATTTAACTAGTATAGAAACTCAAAAGAGTAATACTAGAATTCTAGATATAATTTTAATATATACAAATCTCGCGTACTTCTTAAAAAATGTAAAATTTATCATTAAAAAAATAATTTTTTTATACGAGTCTAAAATTTATTCATATTTTTTAAAATGATAGGTAAAATTACATAATCTAAAAATATAAATATTATTTCTAAAAGATTTAACATCTGTATTTTATATATACACTTTACATTAAAAAAAAAGTACTGATTTTTTTAAATAAATAAAGAGTAAATGATATTATGTGAAGACATAGTCAACAGGTGCATATGATTATACATACCGTCACTAAATAAGCCTTCTGGACGTATTGCACGGTTTCCATAACCAGTTTGAAAAAGTTAATAAAAGACTGAAGAGACGCACGAGAGAGAGAGAGAGAGAGAGAGAGAGGTATGGGTGGCGTGAACGCATTGAAAAGCAGACCAGAGTAGTAGGCACGGGGATCATTAAAAGCAGCCTCTTTCTCTCCCACTTGCATCCCCAACTTGCATAATAAAACCATTCTCCATTCCCATTCAAAACCCAGCATCCTGGAACTCAGAGATCCCTGCCCGTGGCCCCCCCAATTAAACAACAAAACAATTTGCAACTTGCATCCTCCCCTTTCTTTCTTTTATACAGCCTGCCTACACCGATTATTATTCAAAAGGTCAAGTTGCAGCCCACCCCCCTTCCTGCTGCTCGTACCTCATCTTCATTCACATCATCGCCTCTAACATATTTTCCACCTTTTTAATGCCCAACCCCATTGGCCATGCATATTTATCTACATCTCTCTTCGTTCACCTTCATTTACCTGGAAACTTCCAGCTACTACCAGATGCCCCCAAATGAATAATATTTTTAATTAAAGTCCCATCCTTCCTTTCTTTTCTATACCCGACAAATGGAAAAAAGACAAATTGGGTTTAACCTTGTAAGTGTAGAACATCTTTAACCATGTATATGTATGTGTATATATATATATCAATATTCTAGGCCGTCTAATCCCACAAAGTTTTGATTGATTCTTTCTTTGCTTCAACGTGGGTGCCATTTACCTTCATACTTCAGCGAGATTAACTAATTAAAAACCACTTTAATCTAGTTTTATTTGTGCGTTTGGCGGAGCAAATTTAGCAGTACAGCATGTGCATGCATGAATAAGCCCACATAGAGAGTTTCTAAGGTTCCATTCCAGTGGTCCTACTCTCGGCGGTACGTATAATTAATAAAGAAGAGATGTGATTGTCTTGTTTATATTTTTCTTCATCAAAATTCAAATGGGGTCTATCTATTGATGTTCTGAAATCAGAGGAAAAACATGAACACCTGATAGATAATTTAAAATTATTGAAATCACCGTCGACGTCATAGACGCCTTAACTTCAGGAGGCTCAAGAGTCCGGCCAATTCACGTGGGAAACTTCAAAATAAATCCACAGTGACTACAACTTGCAATGTCTTTTCCCATAATTTATTCAAAAGAGAGAAGTGCAGTCTTTATTTTTGTTGGCCATCTTCTTCTTCTTCCCATCTATCTAATCTCTGGCCTCTGATCTATCTAATCTCTGACCTCCGACACAACAGCTGCGTGAATCGTACAAACTCCTTTTTCACCTACACAAACCCCATATACATATATATTCGTTCCCTTCCACTGGCACCTAATCTTTCCTTTCGTTCTCTTTTGCTCCTGTTTACTACGTCAGAGAAATAATTTTAAAACACATACTAAGTGACAAAGGAAAGGTTGGCTCATGGCTGTATCGAGTCATCGACTGCATTACAAAAAAAAAATTACAGGAAAAGAACAAAGACTGGTGCAGGCTTATGTCACAATAATCTTGATGATTTGTATTACAGAAAGAAAAATATTATATGGCAGATGAGAAGAGAACTAGTAGCTAGTGCTCTATCACTCACAAAGGATAATCACCAAAACGACGGCGAATGATCGACGACATTGATAAGAGAATATAGTATTATATTTATAGTCGGGCAAAAGTTACTTTCATGACGATGACTTGTTTCGTCTGGTTAAGTTTTCGGCGATCTGGGCAAGCGACTGGAGGTTGCAGCGAACGATGGTGTCGACGAACACGCAGGTATCCTCGTTGGTGTTCCCCGGCGGAACGTCGACAACGTATGACTCAATCACGACGGTGCCGTTACCCGATGTTGTGGGGTGGAGAGTGGTGACGGACCGGTAGTTAGCGAGGCGATGTTCACCGCCGACGATTCTAAAGCTGATGACGTGACGTTCTTCGTCCAGAATCTCTAAGCGCTCGGTGCTGTGGGCGGCGGGGAGGCCCGAGATGACGTGGACTTCACGGAGGGTGCCAACATCGCCATCACCGCCTATGAGGTTGCAGCTCTTGACGAAGTGCTTGTAGGCCTGCGGGTTATCGAAACGGCGGACGACGGACCACACGGTCGACACGGGGGCGGCGACCTCCTGGATCACGGCAGAGCAGCACTGGTCGGGCCCAACGGCGTGGGTGTGGAAGCGTGCCACGTTTTCGGGCACCTTGGTAGCGCAGGTCAGAGGAGACCGCTTGTGGCACTGCGTCGTCGCTGTATTGGTGGTTGTGGTGTTGGCGTTGATTCTGTGGAGCTGGACAGAAGATTTGGGAGGAGTCGAAAGCATTTTCTTTTTTCTTATACTTGATATGTGAGATTCAGATCAACTTTCAATTGCGCGTGTGTATCTATATATGGGAGAAGAAGAGAAGGCTAAGGTCCTCGGAGGGTTGGCTCTGGTGATCGATCCAGTGCGCGGAGAGAGAGAGAGAGAGGTGTTTGGATTTTGTAAAGAGGGAAGGGAGTTAAGTAATTTTCATGTGGGATATTAAAATAAAGCCTAGTGGGTCTATGTTCAATTACAAGAGGGGCCCTGAGAGGATACGGTCATTCAAGGCAAAAAATATATAAAATATTGTGGGTTATGCTGATTAATGTATATCCATGATTAAGAACTTTGATGCCATAAGTTTATTCCCTGCCGAGGTAGGAATAAGTGTAGGGCCCTTGCACGTACCATTTCTTCTTATGGTCTTTTCATTTTATTTTATTTTATTTTTTATGGTCTTTTATTTTATTTTATTTTTTATAGGGAGTTTGGGATATCATATGAGAACTCATCTTCAAACATCTCTCAACCGCAAGATCATAATTAGGCGATGTTGATTTCTAAGTTGAGTAATGATACTATTTTTTTAATAATTATTTTTAAAAAACGAATAAAATTATGTCACTCTATTAAAAATAAATTTTAATATGATAAAACTATCCTATAAGAGTTATAAAAAAGTTGTAAAATAATTATAAGATTATCATTTTCCTTCTAAAGTCATATTGCATATTGCATTTTTTTCATGATACTCCAATATTTCATGTTATATAACATCCATATGAAAAGAAGGAACAATTAGTTGGGATTAAACGTACGTATGCTTTTAACATGATATAAAGAAGTGCATGCTGGATCCCACAAATAAACGATGGGTGCAGCTAGCTTTTGATTTGAAATATATAATTTAAAGAATTGCTACATATATAAAGAGAGTATATAAAAATAAATTTATAAATTGACGTAATTTCGTAAAATTCATTAGATCTACTTTACAATAAAATTAATTTTACAATCTGACATATCATATCAAATTACGTCAATTTATAAATTTATTTTTATTTAATTTTTTTGTGACTAAAATATTTCTCTATAATTTAATAGTAATGCATCTTTACACATACTCTGCATGTATATGCATGCAACGACCCAAACTTTCAAAACAGATAATGGGATCCATTTCTCCCCTTGTTATAAAAGTTTTTTTTAACCCTTTGCATGAAAGAAAATAACTCAACTTTCCCATGCAGTTTAATTGGGAACGATACAGGTGATTGTATCACAAACAATTAATTCTAGTTCTCTTTTCCCCCCTCAGTGGCACAACCACCTTTATTTCTGGAAAACTCTCCCATGCAGTTCATCTTTTATTCCCAAAGTTGCGTGCCTCAATGGAGCTTGCATGGATTCTCTCCCTTCTTTGTCATCTTCCTCCTTTCCCCAGGGCTCCTTTTTCATAAGCTTTTATAATGTGTTTTTTCCTTCTCTAAGTAGGAAAAAAAGTCGACCTATTGCTTCCTGACTGCCTACGACACTCACCTGTCTTGTCGACAGATTCCATATCGTAGATCTTCATGACTGTCGAACAACATTGCAAATAGGTAGGCGCATGAGCCACATGTGTCGCCCGAAAACCGTGCATGCATGGGGCTCATGATCGAGCAACCATTTTACCACTAAAACACCACACGCGTCGTTCCATTCGATTTTCTAGCCTCTACTCTTCAAGATCCACGTGATCTCTTGCTCCAATTGCCAACAAAGTGTGTGCACCTAATTGCATTGGTACAATTGCACATACCATTCTTAGCCACCAAAGCTTTTATCATCACTCGAATCTCAACTATCTCTATCTATTTCCATTCTTTCCCCCTAAATGGGGATCCAGAGCAGGTAGTGAAAGTATAAAATAAAAATCTAATCTGACATTAATAACTTCGTGACTATATATAGTATGCTTTCATCAGTTAATGCAACCTTCAACTACAATTTCTCAATGCATTAGTTGAACCACAACAATGTCTTCCTTGTTATAAACATTTGTATAATAATATATAACTACTAATTAAGACCATTAAACTATTAATTAAGACTAATATATAGCCACTAATTAAGACCATTGAACTATCAATTAAGACCAATGTGTAGCAACTAATTAAGACCTATCTTTAGCCATCAATAGAGACTTAAGCTATACCTACCCCTTTGTACTCCTATATATATGGGTATCATTTCCTTGTATATGCATCAAGTTTTGCATTGAAGAACAACTCTATCTCTTGCAATTTCCTCTTTGTCCCTCTCTCTCTTTGTCTTTCACTCTCTCTCTTTTCATTAGTTTCATAACACGTTATCAGCACGAGATTCTATTGATTCTAAAGCTAGTGGTCTTCTACTTCAAGTAAATTTTTCAATATATTATTTACAATCCCCAATGTGAGTATTAAAGATTATATTCATTATTATTAATTGATTAAATTTTATGTTTATTCACATAGTTTATATACAAGTTCTATTTATTTTTTATACTTGTTATGAATTATTGATGATAAGATTCACCTTGAAATAGAAATTGAGCATCCCAGAAGGATCGCTCTAAACCAATAATTTTATTAAGTATCTCATAATAAAGGATCTATTGATTCTGTGAGATAGTTTAAATGAGTGATATGTGTACCAAAATCTCATTATGATTAATGCACCTGAAGTTGCATAATTGAAATTGTGTAGAAAAAAGCCACTAAAGAATATATGTTTAAAATGAACGTCTCGAATGTGCTCCTGAAGTAGCAATATTGAGTACAAAAGTTCACAATATATTCTAAATTTATATCTGGTCTTCTAGTGGCTAAGCAAAATAATGAGATTTTGCTAAGAAATCATTAGTCACGTCCTACTAATTCCACATCATTCCTTGAAGTGAATGGTATTGGATTTATATCATTCTCAGAATAGAATGATGCATTGTTTTCAAAGAAACTAAGAGATTGGACGTGGTGATGAATATCTTTATAGTACTTCTATGATTTCGGGCCAGAAGCTCGTATTGGAAAAACTATTAGCTTTCTCTTTGAAATGATATTATACAACTATTGAATCAAATATTATGATGCATAAAAAATGATATGATTCAAAATATTTGTATGCTTTTCATGATTATCTTGATCATCTGAAATCAATTATGATAAGTCGAATAATTTTCATATAGACGTCCATAAAAGAACCAGAAGATTCTTTTACTATAAAGTCTTCTCACCATGAGCGGAAAGAAAAATTTGCTAGAAGCAAATAAAATGAAATAATTCGATATTATCTTGATTATCATAGGTGAACTGGAAGTTCAGATGATAATTAATTTATGGATGCAATAAGATAAAAAGGTCTCATATTCTAGCTACTAAAATCCCAGTGAGAATTGAAGTCCTCGTAGGACAATTAAGAAATTTAGCAGTCTAATGAACATAAGACATGTCTAAAAGCGTGTGAGACCTATTGATACAAATGATAAAGCATCCCGAAAGAGAAAAGCACAAAGAAAAGAAATTAGTGCTCCTGAAGAGGCCGTACCCACAAAACAAGCAATAAGATCCATCCAAACTTTCTATACAAAGTTCTCTCATAATAAAAACTCTTGAAGAGTATAATACTCCTGAAGAGAATTTTCATGAAATGACTTCCCTTGAAGAGGGACAGGTATATGAAAATAACGTGATCTCGATGCATTTCATGAGTAATGGAGAAATTCTGGATAGAAATAAAATCGTTATCGACAACGTATTTTCATATAAGATGGCACTTGACATTACCAGAAGTAATGAAGAAAGTGAACCAAGAACCGTCGAAAAATACCGACGTAAAAATATTGGCCAAAATAGAAAGAAACAATTTCTACAGAATTGATATCATTAGTAAAATGTGATACATATGGACTTGTAGTCCAAATACCTAAGAGGTGATGCTTGTTGAATATCAGTGAGTATTTGTGTAAAGGAAATGAAAATGTGATATATAAATCACGAGTCGATTTCCCGTAGAAATAATATTGATATGCTTTTGAAGTGGATGAAATTATATTGAGATTTTTAATAGCTTGATAGTTACTGAGAGTTTGGATATGCATGATTAATTGCATATTTATATGGATTACTAGATATGAAATGCATGAAGCATATAGTCCTGAAATACTTATTCTATTAAATTTTTAAAAATCCTTATACGATCTAAAACAATCTAAACGCATGTAGAACAAACTATTTTTCATATATTTTCAGTATTTATATTAGCTTTTATTGCAGTTTATATAAATGATTTAAATGTCATTGAGGCTCCATAAAAGTTCATGAAAACTGCACATATTTGAAATATAAATTAGAAACTCTTTCGGCTTCGAAGGGGAGATGAATGATATTATTAGTTTTGAAATACCTTATCTTAAATGCAATTAGTATTTCATATTCATATTACGGTTTTGTAACAAATGTGCATTATTAAAGGAGAAATAAAATGGAGCACACAGAACATCTACCAGAAGATAGAAACACAATATAAATATTTGTGAAATATTATTTTATTATCTTGAAACAAAATTACAGAAATTTGAGGCTATTCGCCTCATTCTTTAAACGATCTTGTTTTTCAAAAATTTACATGACATTCCTGTCTAAAAGAGTAGGCAATTAAAAAGAAGACTTAAACAAGGATTTTAAATTCCTATTCTCTTGCTTTATTGCTCTTATTTTCATGTTGGACACTTGAAGAAGTCGCTGAAGGATAGAAATTTTCTCATTGAGTTTGTCAACATCATAAGTTTTGGATTGTAGTCACTGAGAAAATGTGACAATGGTTGATGAGTATCGGATACCGAAACTCACAAGCTTGTAGATAGCTTCAACATCTGACTTATTAGTCAGATCATTATTGTATTGCACTATAGCACCTACGGTAGAAGCAGAAACAACTGGTGAATAAGGTGTATAATACCTCATATATTGATCACGAGAAGATTGCTGGACCATTGCAGAGTAAGAAAGCAGAAAGAGATTGCAGAGTAAGAATGCAGACTAATTACAGAAGAGTGAAAAAGATGGGATGTGAATGAAGATGAGCTGAATATTTCTTTTATAGAGAAAATTATGAACGTAAGACAAAATTAAATATATTGATAGAGGATACGCTAAACACAGATATCCTACAGTTATTTACTAGGCCGTGAAATTAAAAGCAGCTTGCCCCTACTCTCTTAGAAGTTGGACTTTTTCAGATATCCACAGCGAGATTAAATGCATATTGTCCTTATTCTCTAAATATTTAGATTTTTTCAAATATTCGTTGCTACTGATCCTGAAGATCACGGGCATACTGTTTTAATGCCTTATTCTCCTCCTTCAGTTTCTTGTTCTTACGACTCTTCACAGGAAGCTTCTGACGCAATTAAGATATTTGATTATTGAGTTGGTTGACCTCATTCAGTTTAGCTAATAATCTCCGAGACATGGTCATACCAGAGGCAAAATATTGAGTACTAAGAAATCTTGATTCTGAAACGATATCAGAATAAATCCTTCCAGAAAAATGAATCTTTGCTTCTATCATAACAGTAACATCCTCAGGTGAGTAAAAGGAAGGACAAAGCATCTCTATTTGCTTCACAGCGTCTCTCGTGAAACATCTCTCTACAAGAGACAAGAAATGTAGCATCATAGCCCTGCGGCGCCTAACAGCTACAGAAAAGCTATAAAATTCTGCGGTGCTTGTTTGGTCTAAAAATGTGGCCACTGTTTTTGTTGAATATGGAGGTTGGCGGCTTAATTTTGATAACTTCTCCACTAATTATGTTATTTACAAAAACTCCAAAAGAGCACAACTCCAGAAGAGTAGTAAATTTAATGTTAAAAAGATCTTGAATCAATATGCGGATGCAAATTATCTTTCAGATTCACACAGATAGATCATTGCAATTCATGAGAAGAAATGTGAAATTGATGTCAAGCAGATACGATCAAGTGATAACTTGACAGATTTATTCATTAAGGCATTACCAACTGCAACATTTAAGAAGATAGTGTAGAACACTGGAATGCGGAAACTTGAAGACCTATTATCATGCACTTTTCAGGGGGAGTAAAGTCTTGAAGACTTGTGCTGATTGTACTCTTTTTCCTTCGCTAAGGTTTTATCCCACTGGGTTTTCCTTTGCAAGGTTTTAATGAGACAATCTTAAAGCACTTGGCAGTACACATGAATGTTGTACTCTTTTCTTTCGCCATTAGTTTTTTCCCACTAGATTTTTTCTTGGCAATATCTTAACGATGCATATTCTTTATGTATGGTCATCCAAAGGAAGAGTGTTATAAACATTTGTATAACCATACATAGCCACTAATTAAGACCATTGAACCATCAATTAAGACTAATGTGTAGCCATTAATTAAGACCATTGAGCCATTAATTAAGACCTATTTTTAGCCATTAATGGAGACTTAAGTTATACCTACTCATTTGTACTCCTATATATATGGATATCATTCCCTTATATATACATCAAGTTTTACATTAAAAAACAACTATTTCTCTTACAATTTCCTCTTTATCTCTCTCTCTTTATCTTTCACTCTCTCATTTCATTAGTTTCAAAACATGCCTCAATTTTCCAAAGAACAAAATAAGCTGCAATAATGAGTTTTGCGTCATTTGGGTGGGTGCCACGTACAGCAAAAGAAGAGGCAAGTAGCTCGCTAAGAGGACAAAAAACTGGTGCCATATGGCTCACAACTGCTCCCAAAAAGAATGGCAAATGGATCAACTTGCGTGTATATATATATAAAAGAAACTAGCCGAGTAGGCCCGAATATTATAAAGATAAGGATTTAATTAATTAATTAATTAATTAATAAGCTCGATCGTACGTACTAATTAAGAAGATTCCATGCAGCATGCGCGCAATTGCAAAGACAAATTAATGATCGAACCAATTCCCTTTGCTTACTACTAAACTTTATAATTAATGAATTAATTAGGGTGATCCTAGCTAGCTAGCTAATTTAATCAAGTTAGCCAAGCCAATTACCGTGCCAGCCGCAGAGTTTTTATTACAATTTATATGGTCTAGATCAGCCTTTAAACGTGAGCCCCTTTTGTTTCTGGTCCAAGCACTCAGCGGCCGAAACTTGGACCTTAACACTTTAGCACGTGATTCACCATGTGTATGACTTGTGCCTGTGGGGTTCTAAATTCTAATTGCAAGTCATGCATGTACGTGTGGGGACTTCTCCTGTTGGTTTTTTCAAGACGTTTGCTTTTTATAATCAACTACAATATCGATGATGTCATTTTAAGTTTTACCGTATTGTCTCTCAGATTCTTAAAAAAATATATATATAGTTGTCGTTTTATCGTGCGTATAAAAAGTTGATGAAATAGTCAAGATCATCTGTAATATAACACATGAGAAATTGATTTATGCATAGTACTCCTCCTCACGGATTACATTAATTTCCCACCAAAACTTGTAATTAATTAAGTTTCGTGTCCTTAATTTCCTTTTTGCATATATATATATATGTATGTATGTATGTATGTATGTATGTATGTATCCTCATCAGCTTCCTCGATCCCACTTGAAATTTTATTTCATTTGGATATACAGTTAAGATGAGATGAGATAAAATGATATATTTTAAATAATAATGAAATTTTTGAGTTAAGATGAAATGACATAGTTTGTAAAAAAAATATGTGTTTGGATAGTAAGATGAGATGAGATAGTTTTTAATTTTTAGAATTTAAAAAAAGTGTGAATCCCATTATTTTAATTTTCAGCCAAATTGTGTACTGTTTATTACTGTTACTTTACTGTTTATATACTGTTCACTTTTAGATTTTACTGTTTATCACTTTTTATTCACTATTTTGTGTTCACTGTCAGATTTTATTGTTTATTTAAGTTAATATTTTTAAAATTTAGAGATAAAATATAATGTGTTTGGATAGAAAAAACAATGATATGATACTGGAAATCTGTACTTGCTATCCAAACAGGGCATTTTAAAGTATATATATCCAACCTACTATTCATGTATAAAATATTATATATATATATATATGGTAGATGTACGTAGTTTATGTACGTACATTTCATCCACGATGCTGATCTTGAATTACTATCCTTAATCTATAAAATAAATTCAAGATGTTCTAATAATTATAAAGCCCTTTATATATATATATATATATATATATACAGATCATAATCTTGCGACTGCTTGGCCGCCGCCTGTGAATTAATACCCTTTTTTTATTCTCTTTCTAGCTACAGGGGATTTCTAAATTATTACCCTTATTTTTCAAGGATGGAGAACAAAGGTTATGCAGCTGTCTATCGAAGGGCTTGCTTGCATCCACTGCTTATATATATATATATATATATATGCATAAATCAAACAAAACAACGTACGTACGAAAATAAGATGTATTTATTTGTACTCTTAAGTGTACGTAATCGATCTTTTTTAGAGTTTATTGGCTAACTCTATCAAACCACGTACATACATAGTTATAAAGATTAACTCGATCTGATCATGACATACCATGGATAATTATTTAGCAGGTTTGGAATCCGACTCAACACTCTATATATACCTTAAGTTCTAGACAAATCTGATCATACATATGCAGTCATGTCGAGTACCGGCCATTTATTAATGTCTCGCGCGCACGTATTGAAGCTTTCTCAAAAGATTCCTTATAAATTTTATTCCACTTTTAGCAAGAGTATCCCAATTTCATGATTTCTTTCTGTTTTTTGCATGTGTATATTTACTAGTGGTGGGTTGGTCCATTTTTAACGGATTGCGATTGCGCATGTCTTCAAGATAAGATGATCATAAACAAAAGTTGGGAATCATTTCAGTTTCATAAGACAATAACATGGGGGGAAATTCAAAATGACGTGCATGATGATCTATATATATCAATTGTATCTGAATCAGATAAACATTCCCAGGATTGCGATGGCAGGCATGCATGCTACATGCAGTAGTGTCATTTTTATTACAGGTAACTAAAGTGGCAAATCAGGAAAGAGATTGCCATACGAACCAGTAGTAGTAGAACTGTACATTCATCATCATCCATTTGACGGAGAAAGAAATACTTTCATTTTCGCCATCTGGATTTTGTCTGATGATCTTTAATATATTCAAATCCAACTGTATATATATAGTTTATACTGAATACATGCATTAATCCAGTGAACAAGAAAGCGGCCACGTACATGTGCTTTGCATGGCTCAAGAGAAGCTCAAAGGTTAAAAGATATATATATATATATATATATATATATATCATGTAATGATGCTGTAGATCAAGCTTTAATGACGATGAAAATGTGCATATGCCATGGTCTGAATGATCATCACGATGCTTTGCCTTGATTACTGGACCAATAATATGTTATATATATGTGGTTGGATGATATTCAGATCGAGAAACTGAATCTTGGGTCATCTGTAAACAGTTCCCTAGATTACATGCCATTAGAAATGATCAATGCCCCGGCCCGCCCCTTCAAGTAGGGGAAATGCCATTTTGAGGAGTACTGCTGGATCAAGATCATCCATGCATATGTAGCTTGCGATCGAATTTATAATTTGGTTCTTGTTACTCTTTTTTAATTTTCTTGTTGTATTCATCATGTCTGTTTAGCAATAACTCTCACATTGCTTGTGGACAAGGTTTTAGACATGACTACAAGAAAACTGTTTATTTGTGACGAGTTATGAATTTCTCGTAGAACCGGTTTTATTAGATGAGTTAAACTTATGATCAATTTCTTCATAGTTTTAGAGCCTGCACAGAACGAATGGGGACCCACACTACTTACCAAGTGACAATGATCATGAAAAATACTGGCCTGCATGTAAGGAAAAAAGTGTTGAGGAATAAATTTCACATTGCCTGTGGACAAAGTGTTGGACATGTTTCTAAAGTTGGAGTAAACATTTCTATTTGAACTGATTTTATAAGATGAGTTAGACGCATAAATTTTTTCAATATCATGCACGCTTTGAATCATTAATTTTGCATTTTTATTTTGCCCGGTGAATTAATATATAGTTGAAGCTAGCTAGATAGGAAGCTGCCGCCCCGAAGACACAATACTGGCTTGGCTCGGGCATGCATGCATGCATTGTATATATGCACGTGTTCTGGCCTGCGCGCAGCCGTTTACGTAGCTCCAATTAGATCTTAATTTCGTTGACTACTACATATATATATATATATGCATGCAATATATATGGAACAAACTCATGATCGATCATATTTTTATTTTGTTGAAACTATAATGTGTCTTAAATTAGTTAATATTTTAAAGAAATGGATTATTTACAGATCGATAGAACCTCATACCAATTAAATGCGTGTTTTTTAATTTCCTTTGCAATTTTTTGTTTGAAAAAATATTCTTGAGATCATGAGTACGTGTGTTAATTTTCTCTTGGATAATATTTGAAGCAAAAGCGTGACGCGGGGTTTCTTCTAGCTAGCTATCTATAGGAATATTCCAGCTAGCTTAGATGTTGATCTTATCGCGAATTTTCTCTGTTTGAAACTTTGAGTTTGAATCCATGCACGTCTTTAATGTTAATTTGGTCACTCACGTTTCTCTATCTTAGAAGCTGTACATGTTTGAACGTCTTTCTTTGCGCCCTACCTTATATTATTGGGACCTATCATATATATATAGCTAAGTTTATGGTGAAAGAGATTGGTCGATCGATCGTACTCATGTGTGAAAATTCTACGCGCTATATCTTTTAATCCAAAAATAAAGCTAAATTGAATAAAGGACAACACGTCCCTTAAAAAAGAGGAAAAAATTAAAAATATAAAAAACCTCAGCATCCTATAATCAGCTGTCTCTATCGTATTTACTCCCCTAAAAAACCAATCGATCTGTTTTATTGACCCTTCCTTCCTCTCATCTCCTCTCTCTTCTCCTGATCATAATCATGTCCATGACCATATACATGGTTGGGCCATTATGCATGGACTGGACCTTTTTTTTTTTGTGGGCTAATACAATCTTCCCTCCTTCATAAAATTTCATTCTTGAAATTTGATATATCATCCATAGAAAATAACTGAGGATATTTCGCTTGTATTTCATCCTCTCTTTCCCATGATGCTTCTTGCAAAGTTTGATTTTTCCAAAAAACTTTTACAAATCTTATTTTTTTGGAGCGTAACACTTGCTCTTTGGAATCTACAATCTAAATTGGGGTTTCTTCATATGACAAATCTTCTTGAATTTCCAATGGTTCATATTGCAATATATGTGAAGGATTAGATACATATTTCCTTAGCATGGAGACATGAAAAACAGTATGTATTCTAGAAAGTGAAGGAGGTAATGCAACTTGATAAGTTATTGGACCGGCTTTTCCCAAAATCTCAAATGGTCCTATATAACGGGGACTCAACTTTTCTTGCTTACCAAATCTCATAATATCCTTCATTGGTGCAACTCTTAGAAATACTTTATCTCCAACTTCAAATTCCAAACTTTTCCTATGTCTGTCTACATAACTCTTTTGTCTACTCTAAGTTGTTTACAACCGGTTCCAAATTAAACTTATCCTTTCACAAGTCTGCCCTACAATCTCAGGCTCTAAAATTTTTCTTTCACCAACTTCGTCCCAACAAAGAGGAGATCTACATTTCCTCCCATAAAGAGCCTCATAAGGTGCCATACCAATGCTCGCCTGGTAATTGTTATTATAAACAAATTCCACTAAAGGTAAATGTTCAATCCAACTTCCTTTGGAATCTATCACACAAGCTCTTAAAATATTCTCCAAGATTTGGATTGTTCTCTCAGACTGTCCATCTGTTTAAGGGTGGAATGCTGTACTAAAAGTTAATCTTGTACCTAAGGCTCGTTGCAATTTACTCCAAAATTGTGAGGTAAAACGTGGGTCTCTATCTGAAAAGATGGTTATTGGCACACTATGTAACCTTGCAATCTCTCCTATATAAATTTGTGCAAACTTGTCCAGAGGATAGTTCACCTTGATTGGAAGAAAATGAGCTGATTTTGTCAGTCTATCCACCACTACCCAAATTGCATCTTGTCCTTTATTTGATCTCGGTAACCCTGACACAAAATCCATAATTATATGTTCCCACTTCCATTCTAGAATAGGAAGTTGTTGCAATAAACCCCAAGGTTGTTGGTGTTCCACTTTCACTTGTTGACATGTTAAACATTGTTCTACAAATCTAGCTATTTCTCGTTTCATGTTATTCCACCAATATGTGCCCCGAACATCCATGTACGTTTTTGTACTTCCTGGGTGTATGGTATAACGAGAATTATGGGCCTCTTCTAAAATTTGTCTTTTTATTTCTGGATCATTTGGCACACATCATATATCTCTAAATTTCAAAATACCATCATTTGACATGTTGAATTTAGATTTCTTTCAACTTCGTACTTCCTCTATGATCTTTAGAAATTTTGCATCATTGCCTTGATTCTCTTTAATTTTCTCAATCAAAGTAGGTTGTACACTTAATCTGGCTAGATAAGATCTAGAATTCTCAACCAAAATCTCAATCTCATACCTCTCTAAGTCCAACATGATTTGCCTCTGAGTGGTCACTAAAGTAGCAATAGCGCTAAAGGATTTTTTGCTGAGTGCGTTTGCCACTACATTTGCCTTACCAGGGTGGTAGTTGATTGCACAATCATAATTCTTAATTAACTCTAATCACCTATGTCGCCACATATTTAATTCTTTTTGAGTAAACAGATATTTCAAACTTTTGTGATCGGTGTAAATTTCGCACTTTTCACCATATAAATAATGCCTCCAAATCTTCAATGCAAATACTATAGCAGCTAACTCTAAATCATGAGTAGGATAATTTAATTCATAAACCTTCAACTATCGGGAAGCATATGCGATCACTTTTCCTTGTTGCATCAACACACAACCTAATCCTTTATATGGGGCATCACTATAAATGACAAAATTTCCATAATCTGAGGGTATGGTTAACACCGGGGCAGTAACTAACTTATGCTTAAGTTCTTGGAAACTACTCTCGCATTCATCATTCCACACGAATTTCACATTTTTCCTAATTAGTCGAGTCAATGGCACTGCTATACGAGAAAAGCCCTTCACAAATCTCCTATAATTACCCCCCAAACCTAAGAAACTGCGAACTTCACTCACATTAGTAGGCCTAGTCCACATAGTCATAGCCTCAATCTTACTAGGGTCTACCATAATTCCATCTTTGGATACCACATGTCCTAGGAAAGCGACTTGACCTAACCAAGACTCACATTTCTTTAATTTGGCATACAATTGTCTTTCCTTCAAAATTTGTAGTACCACCCTTAAATGCCCTTCATGTTCCTCCCAACTCTTAGAATAGACCAAAATATCATCAATAAAGACAGTTACAAATTGATCTAGATACTCTTGAAAAATTCTATTAATTAAATCCATGAAAGCAGCTGGGGCATTGATCAACCCAAATGGCATAACTAAAAATTCGTAATGCCCATATCTAGTCCTAAAAGCCGTCTTTGACACATCTTCCTTTTTCACCTTCAACTGATGATATCCTGAACGAAGGTCAATCTTAGAAAATACTTGAGCTCCTTGTAGTTGATCAAATAAATCATCAATGTGAGGAAGGGGGTATTTATTCCTTATAGTAACCTTATTTAACTCACGGTAGTCTATGCATAATCTCATACTCCCATCCTTTTTCTTTACAAATAAAATTGGAGCTCCCCAAGTTGATATACTCGGACGAATAAACCCCTTATCTAATAACTCTTGCAATTGATCTTTAAGTTCCTTTAACTCCATTGGTGCCATTCGATAAGGTTCCTTGGAAATAGGGTTGGTACCAGGAGTAAGATCAATAGAAAAGTCCATCTCTCGATCCGGGAGTAATCTAGGTAAATCCTCAGGAAATATTTCAGGGAACTCTCTAGCTACAGGTATATTCACAAGTTTCAACTCTTCCTTTCGGACATCTACTATGCTAGCCAGGAACCCATAACATCCCTTCCTAAGTAATCGATTGGCCTTCAAAACTGAGACTATTCGCAATGGAGACTTGGTGGATAATCCTTTAAATTTAAACTTGGACTCTTCAAGAGGTTTAAACACCACTTCCTTTTCAAAACAACTAATAGTAGCATGATATGCAGCCAACCAATCCATTCCTAAAATAACATCAAAATCATGCATATCTAAGACTATCAAGTCTACCAACAATTCCTTACCCTCAATAATAATCATGCATGACCTAAGTACAAGATTTTTTTATTAATGCACTACCTCTAGGAGTTGAAACTACTAACTTATAATCAAGTGGTTTTGGTTCCCTATCACAATTCTTAGCAAACACTATGGAAACAAAGGAATGAGTTGATCCAGAATCAAAAAGTATGTTGGCATTTACAGAAAATAACTTGAGTATACCTATGACCACCTCGTCTGTAGCTTGGGCATCTTGTGTTGTCATAGCGTATACTCGCCTTTGAACTTGTTTCCCTACATTACTATTATTCCTCCAAACTGGTTGTGGTGGTTTATTATTTGGACATTCCCGAGCAAAATGACCTGGTTGTTTACAAGTGTAACATAAATTGATCCCAATATTGCATGGTTGCCCTCCATGATATTTTCCTCATCGTGTACATGGTGTTGCCCAGATGACTAACACAAGAGGGGGGGTGAATTGAGTTGTATTTAAAAAAAATAACAATTATAAATCAAATATACAATATCAAATATAAACAAAATACGAAATAGCAATAAATATAAAGAGTAAGGGTAAGAGAGAATCAAACTCAGTATGTTAACGAGGTTCGGCCCCACTGCCTACGTCCTCGCCTCAAGCTACCCCTTGAGGATCCCCGAATTCACTATTCAACCTCCTTCAGGTGGAGGTAAAAACCTATTACACCTTTGAACAACACCGCTACAAAGGATCCGTGTAGAACACCCTCTACACTTGCAATCACCTTACACGTGGTGATTCAACGATTCCCTGTGTAGAACACTTTCTACACGCACAAGGGTTGTACACACCCTTTTACTGATACAAGAATTGATAGTGGGTAGAATATCAGAAAACACTCCTCAATGAGTGAAATAAGAACAATACAGCACAACCTATATCTCTCAAAATGAAAAAGGATTAAGGCTCAATGCTTAGAGAAGAGAGAATGAAAGCTTTGAATGAGAGTTGTATGCTCTTGGTGTTGTGAATGTGAAGCTCTCAAATGATCTATTTATAGGCATATGAGACTTCATATTCAAATTTAAAAAGATTCACATGTCAAAGACATCATCATTCATTTTTCAAAAATTTCAAACCTAATCTTTTTACTTTTTGCATGTGACAAAATGAGCACACTTTACTTTTCAAAAAATTCAAACCTAATCTTTTACTTTTTGCATATGACAAAAGGAGCACACTTTACTTTTCAAAATTTTCAAACAAAGGCATCTTCCTTTTGCATAAGTCAAGAAAAGCATCAATCACTTTTGAAAATATTCAAATAAAACATGCACATGTGAAAGATGACAATCAATCATCTTTAATATTTTCAAAGTTCAACCCTTTAATCATGGCATGCACATGTGAAAGATGACAATCAATTATCTTTCAAAATTTTCAAATTTAATTTTCAAAATATTCATGCACATGTGGAAAATGTATTTTAATGCTTTATGATAAAATATTAATTTTTGAGCCTTAATCCTAATTTCGAATTTTAAAGAGATTTACAACATTATTCTATGACTTTAATGTGAACTTGCTCCCTTCTTGCTCATGCTTGGTTTCTTGATGTGCTTGACTCCATTGTGTAGATAACTTGAGCTTGAGACTCCTTTATTCTATGAATTCATTTGTTATCATCAAAATCCATGTGTAAATATATAATTACACAAAACTTGAAACCTTAGGTTTAACAATCTCCCCCTTTTTGATGATGACAAATACTTGATAGAACCTGAAGCCTGTATTAATACTTAAGCTCCCCCTGAGAATGTGCGTTAGTTTTTCAAAAAAAAAAAAATAAATATAATTCCAAGCATATATAACAAGTTTAACAATTTAAACAATATTAATGTTCTAGTCTAAAACTTCTCCCCCTTTTGGCATCATTAAAAAGGATCGACAGCAAGTAAATAGACTGAAGAAAACGGTGCGTTAAAAAACACTGTAGATAGTTGAAAAAGAGAGCCGTCCGTGACCCGACAAGTCCTGCAAAGCCTCGAGGCCTAACTCTATGAATTTAGTGCGGTTGAAGATAGAAACAAATCGCCTGATGTTGTTGACAAACGAGATTGAAGGCTCCGAGTTTCTAAAAAAAATGTCTTTTTCACTGATCGGGAAAAAACACATTGCTCTTTGACTTGGATGATAGCTCGTCTTGTTCTTTATACTATCTCTATAAAAACAGTCTTAAAGTTCATCCAATCCGCATCAAGTTTTCTTCTTATCTCTATAACTCATCTGCATTCCTTCAACATTCTCGCTTTAAGTTTTCAATTCCTTTCTCAATGGCTCATTCTTCTACATCTCAACCTCCTGTCCTTTCTGCAGCTGCCATTGGTGCTATGTTGCAGCAAGAAAATAATAGTATGGCAAATAAGTCAGACTCCGATGCTATCTACGACTTGGTGAGTCTCGGGACTCGCTACTCATCCTCTATTGTTGCTTTTTCCCAGCGGGTTCAAGCAAAAAACCATGAGGTTGAAAAGCTTAAGGAACAAATTGTTGTACTTCAACGAATTGTTCAAGAGTCTCACACAAGGGAAGGAATCCTTCGGCAGAAGAATAAAAAGTTGAAATCTCTATTGGATTCTTCATTCCGCTTGCCAGTTCCCATGAATAGGGATGACATGATATTGTATGAAGAGAATGAGCGTCTCAAACATGAGGCTAAGAACCTCAAGTTTATGTAAAAGTATTTAAGAAAAATCTATCTATTTTTATGAACTTTGATCTGTCTTTTAAGAGATATTCATAATATGCATCATACCTATTTCTCTTCTAATCATAGATAATCTATCTTCTGGTAAAGGTTTTGTGAATATATCTGCTAACTGATCGTGTGTGTTTGTGAACTCTAGTACTATATCGCCTTTCTGCACATGATCTCGAAGAAAATGATATCTTATTTCAATATGCTTAGTTCTAGAATGTTGTATTGGGTTTTTTGAAAGATTTATAGCACTTGTATTATCACATTTGATTGGAATGTGATTATACATGAGTTTAAAATCTTCAAGTTGTTGCTTCATGTAAAGAACTTGAGCACAACAACTACCCGCAGCAACATATTCTGCCTCAGCAGTAGATAGTGCAACAGAATTTTGTTTTTTACTAAACCAGGAAACTAATGCATGACCTAAGAAGTGACATGCTCCACTAGTGCTTTTTCGATCTATTTTACAACCAGCATAATCTGCATCTGTGTAGCTGATTAGATCGAAAGATGTGTGTTTAGGGTACCATAACCCTAGGTTAATTGTACCACTAAGATATCTAAGAATGCGCTTAACTGCAATTAAATGAGATTCTTTTGGAGATGATTGAAAACGTGCACATAAACACACACTGAACATAATATCTGGTCTACTGGCTGTCAAATATAATAAGCTACCAATCATACCTCGATATACTTTCGAGTCAACTGTCTTACCGGATTCATCTTTATCAAGTTTAGTAGATGGGCTCATTGGTGTTCCAGTTTCCTTAGCACCTTCCATCCCAAACTTCTTCAGCAATTCCTTAATATATTTTGATTGATTGATGAATGTCCCACTTTTTACTTGCTTAATTTGCAATCCGAGAAAGAATGTAAGTTCTCCCATCATGCTCATTTCAAATTCATCCTGCATAGTCTTAGCAAAAACTTGACACATATTTTCATTAGTAGCACCGAATATTATATCATCAACATAAATCTGAACCAAAAGAATATCATCATTTTCGTATTTAATGAAAAGAGTTGTGTCGATTTTTCCTCTTGAGAAACCTTTTTTAATCAAGAAACCACTGAGTCTCTCGTACCACGCTCTAGGAGCTTGTTTGAGTCCATATAGTGCTTTTGTGAGTTTGAAAACATGATTTGGAGAAATATGATTTTCAAAACCTGGAGGTTGCTCAACATATACCTCTTCATTTATAAAACCATTTAAGAAAGCACTTTTAACATCCATTTGAAAAAGTTTGAAATCTTTATAACAAGCATATGCAAGTAGCATTCGAATAGCTTCTAATCTTGCGACTGGTGCATATGTCTCATCATAATCAATTCCTTCTTCTTGATTGTAACCTTGGGCTACAAGTCGAGCCTTATTTCTAGTAATGACTCCGGACTCATCTTTCTTGTTTCTAAAAACCCATTTTGTTCCAATAATAGTATGATTTTTGGGTTTAGGAACAAGTGTCCAAACATCATTTCTTTCAAATTGATTAAGCTCTTCTTGCATAGCTAGAATCCAAGATTCATCAAGAAGTGCTTCATCAATATTTTTAGGTTCAATCTGAGATAAAAAAGCAGTATGATTGCAAATATTTCTAAGAGATGATCGAGTGCTTACACCTTGTGAAGGTTCTCCCAGAATTTGTTCCACTGGATGATCTTTCACAAATTTCCACTGTTTGGTTGCATCTCGTATTAAATTTTGATGATCTTTCCTGATGTCTCCATGTTGGACTTCCTCTATTGTGTTCTCTTTGTTGAGATTGAGACTTTCTGTATTATTTATACCTCCTGTTTCTTCATCAATGGATTTCTTGGAGAGTAGAGAATTAGATTCATCAAATACTACATGCATAGATTCTTGTACAGTTAAAGTCTTTTTATTGAATACTCTATAAGCTTTACTATTTGTAGAATACCCGAGAAAAATACCTTCATCCGATTTTGCATCAAATTTGCCTAAATTATCCCTGTCATTCAAAATAAAACATTTGCATCCAAATACATGAAAGTAACCAATGTTGGGCTTTTTCTCATTCCAAAGCTCATAGGGGGTTTTATCTAATTTAGACCTTAACATAACTCTATTTATAACATAACATGCAGTACTTACCGCTTCGGCCCAAAAATAACTAGGCAAGTTGTTCTCATTAAGCATTGTTCTTGCCATCTCTTGAAGAGATCTATTTTTCCTCTCTACTACCCCATTTTGTTGAGGAGTTCGAGGAGCAGAAAAATTATGCACAAAACCATTTTCATCACAAAATGTTTCAATATTTTTATTAACAAACTCTTTTCCCCTATCACTTCGGATACTTGAAATAGTATAGCCCTTTTCATTTTGAATTCTCTTGCATAACTTGGTAAAAGCATTATGTGCCTCATCTTTATGAGCAAGAAAGATGACCCAAGTATATCTAGAGAAATCATCAACAATAACAAAAGCATAATATTTTCCTCCTAGACTTGCAACTCTATTTGGTCCAAAAAGATCCATGTGTATCAGTTGCAGTGGTCTAGTAGTGGAAATATATTTCTTGGTTTTAAAAGAAGTTTTTGTTTGTTTACCAAATTGGCATGCATCACAAATTTTGTCTTTAAGAAAATTTGCCTTTGGTAAACCTCTCACAAGATCATTTTTTGAAAGTTTGGAAATAAGTTCCATGTTGGCATGACCTAGTCTTCTATGCCATAACCAATTAGTTTCATTTTGTACTGAAAAACAAATAGCATCTTGTGAGGTAATTTCTTCAAAATCGATTGTATAAACATTATTACTTCTAAAGGCAGTAAAACAAATGTTATAATCATGATCATTCAAAATAATGCACTTATCCATTTTGAAAGTAACTGTAAATCCTTTATCACATAATTGACTTATACTCAAAAGATTATGTTTTAGACCTTCAACAAGTAGAACATCTTCAATTATGAGAGAAGATTTATTACCAATTTTACCTATTCCCACGATCTTCCCTTTCGAGTTGTCTCCAAATGTCACGTGTCCTTCTTCTTTAGATCTAAGATCAAAGAACTTAGTCTTGTCTCCCGTCATGTGTCTTGAACATCCACTATCTAAAAACCATTTGTTTTTGCTTGTAGAGGACTTCATGCATACCTATAAAAACAATTAAAATGATTTTTCTTGGTACCCAAGTTCTTTGGGTCCTTTATTTATTAGTATTAGAAGAAACAAGATTTTTAGGTACCCATATGGCCCTAATAGTCATTGTATGTTTTCTTCTAATAGGACAAGTATGATAATTATGACCATTTCTATTACAAAAATTACAAATAGCATGTGACATATATGAAAATCTTGAATGATTATAATAGTATCCTTTTTTGACAAACTTATTATGAAAAGAATTTTGAATATTAGACTTTGATGTAGAAGGATTATCAAAGAAGTTTTTATAAGGTTTGAACTTTTGTTTTGGCATATATCCCAAGCCTGCCTTGTCAAAAACACATCTTTGACTACCAAGAAGTTTTTCAAAATTTCTTTTTCCATTCGTAAAGTTTTCAACAATATTTTCTAAATCAGTTTTCTTTTTCTTCAACTCAAGATTTTCGTCTTTCAAAACAATATTTTCTTTTCTTAAAATATCAATTTCGTTTGTTAAAGAAGAATTTTTCTTTTTCAAAGCAGTATATTTGATACCCAATTTTTCAAATTCTTCATATACCTCTTCTAAAACATTTTGCAATTCTTCATATGAAGGATTTTCAATATTATCAAAATTTGTTACCTCAATATCATCTTTAGCCATAAGACAGAGATTTGCTGATTCTTCATTGCTTGCTTCACTATCTGAGCTACTTGAATCATCATCCCATGTAGCTTTCATTGCTTTCTTGCCTTTGTTTCGATCTTTCTTTAGCAGGGGACAATCTGGCTTGATATGACCAGGCTTATTGCATTTATAACAAATTAAAGTATCATTTTTACCTGAATCTTTCTTGGAAAACTTTTTGAATGATTTCCTCGGAGGAGTTTTATTTTTCTTTAAGAATCTCTGAATTCTTCTTGTTATCATCGCAACTTCTTCATCTTTATCGTCATTTTCCTCATCTTCATCACTTTCACTTTCATGAGGAACAGCTTTAAGTGCCAAGCTCTTCTTTGGCTTTCCTTCTTCTTCTCCTCTTTTCAATGTGTACTCATGGGTGATAAGTGACCCGATGAGTTCATTCACTTCGAGCTTCTTGAGGTCTCTAGCTTCAAGAATCGCTGTCACTTTTGATTCCCAACGTTTTGGTAGAGAGTTGAGAATTTTTCTTACCATTTCCACTTTGGAATAAACTTTACCAAGAGCTGTCAAACTGTTTATGATGTTAGTAAAACGAGTGTGCATGCTAGAAATAGATTCATCATCATTCATCTTAAACATTTCATATTCATGAGTAAGAATATAAATTTTTGATTCCTTAACTTGAGAAGTTCCTTCATAAGTAACTTCCAAGTTATCCCAAATTTCTTTTGCCGTAGCACAAGTCATTACTCTATTAAACTCATTACCATTGAGAGCATTATATAATAAATTCATAGCAGTTAAATTCAAAGTATAAAGTCTATCGTCTTCACGATCAAACTCTTCTTCTTCCTTTTTGACCTTTACTCCACCAACCACTTTTGTTGGAATATAAGGTCCATTTACAATGCATTTCCAGATCTCTCGACCTTGAGCCTGAAGGAATATTCTCATTCTAACTTTCCAGAATGAATAATTGTCTCCACAAAAGAGTGGAGGCCGACTGCTAGATTGACCTTCACCAAATGAAGCTGCAATGTTAGCCATAAGATCTTAACTCAAAAGATAGTTAATCTTATAACAGAGCTTTAGCTCTGATACCAATTGTTGCCCAGATGACTAACACAAGAGGGGGGGTGAATTGAGTTGTTTTTAAAAAAAATAACAATTATAAATCAAATATACAATATCAAATATAAACAAAATACGAAATAGCAATAAATATAAAGAGTAAGGGTAAGAGAGAATCAAACTCAGTATGTTAACGAGGTTCGGCCCCACTGCCTACGTCCTCGCCTCAAGCTACCCCTTGAGGATCCCCGAATTCACTATTCAACCTCCTTCAGGTGGAGGTAAAAACCTATTACACCTTTGAACAACACCGCTACAAAGGATCCGTGTAGAACACCCTCTACACTTGCAATCACCTTACACGTGGTGATTCAACGATTCCCTGTGTAGAACACTTTCTACACGCACAAGGGTTGTACACACCCTTTTACTGATACAAGAATTGATAGTGGGTAGAATATCAGAAAACACTCCTCAATGAGTGAAATAAGAACAATACAGCACAACCTATATCTCTCAAAATGAAAAAGGATTAAGGCTCAATGCTTAGAGAAGAGAGAATGAAAGCTTTGAATGAGAGTTGTATGCTCTTGGTGTTGTGAATGTGAAGCTCTCAAATGATCTATTTATAGGCATATGAGACTTCATATTCAAATTTAAAAAGATTCACATGTCAAAGACATCATCATTCATTTTTCAAAAATTTCAAACCTAATCTTTTTACTTTTTGCATGTGACAAAATGAGCACACTTTACTTTTCAAAAAATTCAAACCTAATCTTTTACTTTTTGCATATGACAAAAGGAGCACACTTTACTTTTCAAAATTTTCAAACAAAGGCATCTTCCTTTTGCATAAGTCAAGAAAAGCATCAATCACTTTTGAAAATATTCAAATAAAACATGCACATGTGAAAGATGACAATCAATCATCTTTAATATTTTCAAAGTTCAACCCTTTAATCATGGCATGCACATGTGAAAGATGACAATCAATTATCTTTCAAAATTTTCAAATTTAATTTTCAAAATATTCATGCACATGTGGAAAATGTATTTTAATGCTTTATGATAAAATATTAATTTTTGAGCCTTAATCCTAATTTCGAATTTTAAAGAGATTTACAACATTATTCTATGACTTTAATGTGAACTTGCTCCCTTCTTGCTCATGCTTGGTTTCTTGATGTGCTTGACTCCATTGTGTAGATAACTTGAGCTTGAGACTCCTTTATTCTATGAATTCATTTGTTATCATCAAAATCCATGTGTAAATATATAATTACACAAAACTTGAAACCTTAGGTTTAACACATGGTCTTACATTCAATTGCTGGGATGGCTGTCCCTTTTGATCACCCTATTAAAACCTTGCCCTTGGTCCTTTCCTAGTTGGGCACTAGGTGGCAAGTATCTCTTCTTGTATGCATTGGAAGCATCTCTCAATCTAAAGTCTTCCTCTAATGCCATTGCCCCTCCTAACTGTTTTGGTATACGTGTTAACACCTAAAGCTAGTATGAGGTGATGTATTCTATCATTCAAATCCTTCTGAAATTTTTGAACTCTTTTCCCTTGATTCGGAATCAAGTGAGAGGCAAAACAGGAGAGTTCAGTAAACTTAGCAGCATATTGCTCTATAGTCATATGCCCTTGAACTAAGTCCGCAAACTCACTTTCCTTTCGATCCTTTACCATTTCAGGATAGTAGTTTTCATTGAAAGCTTCTTTGAATTTATCCCAAGTAATGGCGATGCCTTCGCCAAGTTCTTCTTTTAATAGCAATTATGTATTATCACACCACCTCTTAGCAGCATCCTTTAAGGTGAAAGTGGCATATTGAACCTTATGTATGTCTATGCAGTTCAACACTCTTAACATTTTATTCATCCTCAATAACCATTTTTCAGCTGCCATAGGATCTGGTTCCCCAGAAAAGGTAGGAGGGTTGTGTCTCTTAAATTCACCAAAAGAGCAACCATCTTTAAGATTTTCATGTCTTTTTGTACTCTGTGAAATCCTAGAATAGATTCTATTTGCCACATCATCAATTTCATCCGTTTCAATCTCAAAGAATATATCTCCTTCTATATTAGATTCCGGGGCTGGAATTTCAACCACAGACCTCTTCTTGTGCTTCGGTGGCATATTAACCTATTTTATTACCAAAATGGGTTATATCAATAAGAGCACAATAATAGGTCCAATACACAATACTATATTAGCATTTATCAAAGTCAATCAACCTTCACTCAACTTTAGACTACAATCAACCAAACTACCACTGTCTATTAGCATCCAAATCAAAATATAAAGAGGATCAAGTCTGGACTCTATGGTGTATTTAACCAACTTTTCAACTGAAATCACCATTCTTTCCTAAGTGTCTACAGAATCATAGACCTAAGCTCTGATACCACCTTTGTAACGCCCCAAATCCAAAATTATAAACGGATAGAGTTCCATCTATATTATTATAACTTTTTCCCTATTTACAACATGTATCATATACATAACTTTCAAAGTGTTCACAACTATAATACAATGATTCTCACCAGTACATTTACAAGTTCGACTAGAAACATTAAATTCTCAAATATTTACAAAACAGATCCTCCATAAAAAACTGTAAAATAATTAAAGTATGACCAAAAGAACACTCCTTGTACAATCAAAACCATCTCCAAGTAACAAAACCATTCATCCACAAAACTTTTAGTCCCATCTCCAAGTAACAAAACCAAACCTAGTCCCATCTGAAATCTTTAGTTCCACAGGTATCACTTCAAATGGAGAAACTTTCTATAACACTGAAAAAAATTTATGAAATAAACTGGTGAACTGTCATATGCTCAGTAAGTAGCAATTTAATGGGGGTGCAGGAGTTGACAATTTTCTTTATTATAAGAGAGTGAATGATTTCTCAATCAAATAAAGTGAGCAATACAATTTCATCTCAACTTTTATATTCAGTCAAATATCATATTTAAGGCTATATGATAATAGAAAATAACCAATATACCACGAAAATATCATGGGACGAAGACATCATGCCGCGAGGGGCATCAAACATACCACAAAAATATCAAGGGACGTCGAAATTGTCACAAAGACATTTATATCATGGGCTCAAGAATAAAAAGCATGCTCACCTTTAACCTTCAATTTGATAAAAACATATAACATTTTTCAACCCTTCCAATCATCACAAAATTTGCACAAATCCCACAAGCCAAGCGAAAAATAGCATTATGAATGTGTACAAATCTAAAGTTTACTCAAGTTTGAAATATAAAACCAAAGTGTACAATTCCAAACAAACCAATCATTTCTCTTTGTAAAAACTCATTAAAGAGCCACTTACCTTGATTTATGCCTAAAATAGTCACAATATTCCTTTGCCAACGTCACTCGAAACCTATTTCAAGGTCATTATAATCAGTCAACTTCAACTCTAAAAATTATCTCACTTAACTCTAAAATTTCCTACAATCCTCAATCATCATGAGTTTAAACTTGTTTTAAAATAGAACACTACTACATCTACAAAGGAATCATACAAAAATAATCCCACAAACTGATGTGGCTTCATCTGATCCGTTAGATTTGCTTTACAATAAAAGTAACTTTACAATCTGACGAACCACATTAAGCCACATCAATTTGTAGGATTATTTTTGTGTAATTCATTTGTGGCTAAAATATTTTCCTTTAAAATATTATCCTTCAAAATGTAAAAACTCCCAAATTTCTATATTGTAAATAAGCTTCTGGACAGAAAGTAAAGTGCCTCTATTTTCTTAATAACCCAACATAAATAACGTCTATACTCACCCATAAAACAGTGACATAACCTAAATTAATAATAGGTAATACCCACCACCCACGGTTGAATATTAACTTCATATTCCATACACCATAACAATGTAATACACTAGGTATATTCTCAACAATTCACAACTCCAAAATTTACAAACTTTATCTACAAGATTACTTAAATAAACCAATTATCAAGAATGAGAGTTTACCTAAAACTGTTGTTGGTGGTGATGAAATAACACAAACTAGTGGCTGTGAAAGGAGGTTATTGAGATAGAGACATATAGAGAGAATTTATTTACTTTTTAAAGAGAGAGCGAGAAAGAAAGAAAAAAAGAAGAAGAAAAGAATATATATATATGTATACATACAATGGGGGGGGGGGATTATTGATATATATATGTGTATATATATAGAGAGAAGAGATTGAGGGTTTGTGTTTGTGAATTGAAGAGGAAGAGTGGATACGGAGGGTATGGAGAGATAAAGAAGCTGTAGAATAAAAGGAGAGATGATAGGATTGGGAGGGGGGGGCGTATGAGGTAATGAAATAAGGGGGGATAATTTTAGGAAGAGTTGAGAAGGTACGGGAAGGCGGAGAAAATGAAGGAAATGGGTTAGGGAGGCTGGGCCATTACAAATGGGCTGGGCCTTTTTTCTTTTCGGCTATTACATAATCCCTTCATTCTCTTTCTCATCATTATTACCATACATACCCATATCTATCAAATGCCCACCCAACTCTGACCTCCGCAATTCCATCACCTTATTTATCAACCCTTTTTTAAGTAATGCTTCAATGGCTTCTTTCCGCCAAAAATACCCAATCTCAAGCACGCAGTCCATGGCCAAGATGTGCATTTCCAGGTCTTGAGAACTCAAAAAGCTTATGATTTTTGGTATTCACCATTGGAGGATGGCCATAAAATCCAATAAAAACCATTTTACCATTGTGTTTTCTTCTATGATCTATGCATTGATATGCTGTTGAAAGAAACTTGCCGGAATAATCTATTTTCTGCATTTTTGGCATTATTTCCGGCTAAAGAGCTCGCTCAAAATATTGCATTTTCTTGTAGTGGCTGGTAGCATTACGATAAGAGCATTTACATCCGGTTTCTTATAATTTTCTCTAAATTTTAGCTAGAAATCATACTTTTTATAATTTTTTTTAAATTTTACTCATCTTTAAAAAATTTCCTATATCTCATTCCCTATCATTTCTCTATTCTATTAAAATAATAATTTTCTATTATTTCTTTATTAATTGTTATTTCTACTACTTTATTTCTACATATTTTACTATATAAAATATATAAAAAAACTGATTTAGGATATGAATAGTGACTCTTCAAATATAGGGAGTAACTGTTCACATCCTGAACCTATACCTTCAAATAGAAAATTGGATGAAGTGTTTATTTTGTCAAAAAGTTAAGTTGATTCTCTAAAATTTAGAGATTGGGAGAGTATAGGAACCGGATGAGAACACTAAATGGTCTTAAATTTGGGCATTTCTGATATGATTTTAGAAGTTGGTTATTGAAGCCATTGGTTTGCAGGGTTCTAATTTATGAACTCGATTTTGAAGTGACTTATATTGGACGATAAGGAAATGAAGCAACCCGTTTGTTTGCAAGACATGCTAGAATGATATTCTGGTAGTCACCAATGTCGAAATATTTCATTCTTGTATGTTACCTACAGGTGACCGCTACAGTATACCGCTGGAAAAGAATAAAAAGAAATTATAAAAGTAACTAGCGATATAAACGAGCGGTCTGAGTTCATTCTAATAATTAAATCGAAAATACCAAAAATTCAAAAGCAAGGCCAACAAAATAAGAATTAAAGAAGTCTAGAATTTCTAATAAGTCGTCGTGGAAAAAAGGACTCGAGACGAACTCTCGCTCTCAAGAAATCGTCTGCATTGGTGGAGATATCTCTCCATTACGTTTGAAGAGATCAAGAGAGGGAGAGAGAACCGAATATCCTCCGTTTCTACCAACAATGGATGAGGTATTGAACAAGGTCGGCTCGTACTGGTTCAGCAAGAAGGCTAATAAGGAGATCAACTCCGTCGGCGATGACTTCAACGTGCGCTTCCCACCCTCTCTCTCTCTCTCTCTACTTTATCTCCTTTTATTTGCTAAATTTCGTTAGCATATTCGCCTGATGGAAAAGCTGTTTCTTTGTATCCTGAAGCTATCAATTGAATTAGGGTTTCTATGATTTCTATTTAGGAGAATAGTTGTTAAATTTTGGATCATTTAATTGATATATTTACTTGGGCTCAGGAATTTTGGATCACTTAATTGATATATTTAATTGATATAATCCCAAAGATTGGGAAGTAATTAAATTAGCGTAATTCGGAAACCAATGAGGTCTGTCTCATTCAAACGAACATATTTTCGGTTGTGTTTTTAAATGTCTATATAAAGAAAGAATAAATAAATATACTTTGGGCTTATACCGAATAGCTTGGAAGAAAAGAAAACGGGTTTAGTCGAGAACTTAAATCGGAGTTTTATTTATATTTACGCCCTTTTTTGTTGTGGTAAGTGCTGTTTTACATAGATTTACAATTATGCACATGTAGTTCACTGGATTGGTTCATTTAATCCCATATCTTCAGAATTTGAGATGGTTAGAAACAAGAAGTTCTATTCTTCCATGTGAAACGTTTAGTTTTCTACTACTTAAAAAACTTTCACATAAAAGAATAGAACTTCTGCTTTTTTAATTATGAAGATATTGCTGGGCTTGATCATTGCTTGTCTAATTCACTGGATAAAATTGATAAATAGATCAGTTTGTGGCTATTTTAATAGCATAAGAAGTATTTAAGATAATGGAAGGTGAGTACAGTACTCCAAACATGAGAATGCATACTTAAGCTTCGATGAACCAAGTAGGAGCTTCTTTAAAATTTTATCAAGAAGCACGTGCACTTAAATCGAAGTTTCAGTTAAAGATCTTTTTCATTACCCTCCCTGTTCTTAAAATAAATTGGAGGAAATGATACTTTAATGCGGTTGGGTTGAATTCAAATTTCCAACTTAGGGCCATACCCAGACAAGGACTGATTTTATTTGCTTTTTTTCATTATTTTAATGTATTCAGGTGTAATGCTACTATGCTTTTTCCCCCCCCTCTTTCTAGACTTCTAATTTACACATGTGGGAACAATTTTACTTCCTGAAAGAAAAAAATATTGGGGCAGATAAAAATTAAAGGATATGAGTAAAGTGCAACTTTTTAAATCTCAGGTTAGTGACTCGAAGTTAAGAAATCACCTGGGGATAAAAACATACTCAATGGAAAATGTGCTTGCATGTATTAGTAATGCACGTAAAGATCCCTTATTTATCAAAAAAGAAAAAATAATCCGGGTAAAGATATAACCATTCGCATTTAGTGACCTACCTTTTTACTACTGTCATTACTTGATTATTTTTTCATATACTTCTTTCTGACATTTTTTCACACTGCAATCAGTCACTGTCAACCAGTATTGAAGGTGGAACCAAATGGCTGGTTAATAAAATCAAAGGTTTGTGTTTTCTATATATTGTTGTACACTTTCAATGATAGTGCTTTGCATATGAGAGAATTTTTTAAATTGTTATTCCTTAAATACGCTTACTGAATTGCTTTAAAATTCATTAGTAGAAGAGTAGATATCCATGGCCACTTTGTATGATAATGAACTTCAGTGTTTAATTTGTCATTTACAACATTATCTATCATCCCGTCCCAACTGCTTTTTGCAAGTGTTCGACTCGTAACTGACTCAAATTAGATCTGCTTACTTGGGAATTGTATCAATTTTAGAATGGAAAAGATGAGAGAAGTGTGATTTGACATTGATGGAATTCAGGAGGCACAATTAGGAAATAAGATGATACATTCTTCACTTTTAGTGACGGAAATCTGTCATTCTTAATGCATACTCCTTGTTTCTCATTAGTGTAGAGTCCCAACAATATTTTCAATGTTTGTCCATGCAGGAAAAATGCAAAAGCCATTGCCAGAGCTGCTAAAGGAGTATGATATGGCAGTAGGAATCTTCCCTCGTGATGCCACCAACTATGAGTTCAATGAAGAGACAAGAAAGCTTACAGTTTTCATACCAGCAATTTGTGAGGTGGGCTACAGGGACTCATCTGTCTTGCGCTTCTCCACCACTATTACTGGCTATCTGGAGAAAGGAAAGCTAGTAGATATAGAGGGGATGAAGACAAAGGTGATGATATGGGTAAAAGTGACCTGTATCTCATCTGATGGATCGAAACTACATTTTACGGCTGGGATGAAGAAAACCAGGAGCAGAGAGGCATATGAGTTTCTTAGAGATGGTATAACTGTAGATAAGTTCTAAGGCAGGATGATTATGGGTTATTATGTTGATAACCTGTACTTTTTAGTGCCTGGACCTGCTTGCTTGCCTCCTCCATGATTGGGTACTGTAATGAGAAAGACCTGTTAAATGATTGAATCATATTCCCTATGGTGTTGAATAGTCATTATCCGGTGGACTTATTTGTGTTTTGTATTGTTTGATGGTCGCAGTGAGTATGTGTTTTCTTGAGCGTTTTGTATTTATGGGCTCATTCAGTGAGACAAGTTCATAAGTGAATGGAGGCAGGTAATGAAGGGTGTAGTAGTTAATTTAAGCGGAAGCTGTAGAGGGATGGATGATCGATTTATTCGCCCATAGGCTACGGGCCGACACCAATGTGAAATTTCTGTGACTGCCCATACTTCTGTGAGTACATCTAATGTTTCTGATCTGCCAAAATGCCTTGAAATCCTTTTTCTTTTGGGCAATATATTTGAGACTCCGGTGTCTTCATAATATTTGAGATGAATGCTAGAAGTAGACTAGAAGGGTTGGGGCTGGGGAGAACCCTTGACAAGCCCCCAAAAGACCCTTAAATGGAAGAACAGAAATTAAGCACCCGAATGAAAAAAATGAAAGAACAGTAATCTCGTGGGAAGTTGTAGTTCGCCAGCATTTGACAGTAAAGGCAAAAAATATATAAATGCACCAGCCGGGAATCGAACCCGGGTCTGTACCGTGGCAGGGTACTATTCTACCACTAGACCACTGGTGCTCAATGAAACGTTAAGCACCTAAAAGCAAATTGTAAACTAGGAATCATTTTATAGAATAGTTCTGGACTTCGAAGTGGAAGATACTAAAAACTAGGAATCAAAATGTTAATATATTTCAGCTTTTCTCCATGATAATTGTTTCTTCTAACTATAGTCTCTAGCTACAATATTACCCCCTACAGATTCAATGAAAAATGCTTTGTTGGTTGGACAAGGTTCTCCCAGCTCTGAAATCTGGAATGACCAAGCACAAAACTTCTATGTCATGAAAACTGTGAAAGAACAAAGAAGCAGTATCAGGCAGTGGCATCATTGAGGCAATAGTTAAGAAGTAGCCAATCTTTTTATTGGTAAGTAGCCAAATACATGTGGGTATACAACCAGTATTCCCACCGTGACTGGTATTGTACGAAAATTACTTGACATGAGCACAACATTCTGCATCATCATGTATATAATATTATACATATGAACGCAATCCTTCTGGGTTAAATACCACCACCCCTAAAAGGACACTGGCTGGGTTTCATAATATGATGATTATGTTCAGCTCAAATGCTACTTGCTGCAGTTACAAATTGGAGCTATTTCTTAATTCCAATTGTTGATCGCCTAATAGAGCTGTCTGCAGATTCCACAGGGTTTTGGCCCCCCATTAGGTAACGGACGAGTTGCTGCCCCCGAGTCGTTGGAAAAAGGTTTTTGATGCTTCATAAGTAGACCAGCAGATTGCAGCAGCAGGTGCATGGAACAACATTCTGGGAATCCATCCTCTCATGAGCCCTCGATATCCTTCCTTTGATACAATGCTTTGAATTACATCCCCAATCGAACTACTATAAAATCTATCACATCCACAGACGCCCTGCGCAAACAGAAGGGTAACCTTGAGATGCAATAATGGCAAGCTATACATGTAAAATCTTAGAAAGAAATGCTACTAAACCATCCGCTTCGATTTTTCATCTCCACACCACACACTAGAACCGGAAATAAGGTTGCAAATGAACCAGTCTGTTTGATAGTTCGCTTGATATTCGTTCGGTTAAACTTAAATCGAACTCGACTCATGAACAAAAAAAAAAAAAGTTAGATCGTGAAAGCATATACTTGCTCAATTTGTAAATGAAACATACCCGACAAAATTCAACTCAACTCGACTAAGGCTCGCTCGTTTATGTTCGAATCGACTCGTTAGCTTGACTCGATTAAAACTCATTCATATATTGATAAATATATACATACACCTATATATATATGTATATATGTATTAGCAAATAATATAAGCATATCACTTTTATAATTAAATATATAATATGTAATCTAATTATTTTTGTTTATATAGCAAATATATTTCATAGATATATTTTATAATTTGTATAATAATTAGCCGGTAAAATTTAATAATTTCATATACTCGTATATGAGAACCATATATGAAATAGATATATATTATCATATTAAGTGTATGTATTAATAATATATATAGGCATATAATATATTGTTATTTTGGATAAATATCATCTAGTTAGATATTAATTATTTATAAATTTTTTAAAATTTTATAATTTAATAGAGGTTCTACTTATTAGTTATATAATTCAATATTAGATATTTTATTTATTTATTTTCTTAATTATTAAATCTTATTCAAAAATTAAAAAAATAAATAATTCGAGTTCGATCTCGAGTTGAAATTTTAGTTTATCAAGTCGAGCTCGAACAAATAATAAAAAAAATATTGAACTCGAGTATTTTGAGTCGAGCGAGCTCGGCAAGTCAAAACCAGCTCGGCTTGATTTGATTATAGCCCTAACCTGAAACGCTTGAGAAGTAGTAACAGAGAACACTTGCGCCATTAGGGTTTCAATGAATGATTATAGAAGGTTGAAAAATCTCTAGGAGGTAAATAAATGGATTGATTATCTGCAGCTATTTCCACGTGAAAAAATTGTTTATAAAATCTGATTTTTAATTTAATAATAGAACATGATCTTGTGACAGTATATGAACAGGGAGGTGCAATATAAACAACATTAATGTTACTCCAGGTCCCAAGTGTACTTCAAGTTTGATATGTTTGTACTGAAGTTGACATGTCACTCTTGTTGACGATTGAACTCAAACAGAACGAAACCTTAAACCATAAAGAAATCAGTTAAGGGCATGAATCATGATGGATGGATGTCAAAGTGAAAGTGAAAGTCGTTACCTGGCACTGCAGCTGAGTTTTCACAACATCAAGCGGAGTTGTCAAAGCCGCCGCCAAAGCTCCAGCAGCAGCTCCGGCGGTGGCATGAACCACCAACCTCTCATCCTCTGCATTCTCCGGAGAAATCTCCATCAAACCTCTCTTCGCAGCCTCGTAAGTCGAGAAATGAACAGCCGTAAACGGCGCATTCATCACTACCGTGGTTCGATACGACGCGTAGAAGGCTCCGATCCCTTCCTCCATTAAAACCCTCTTCACACAGTCCGCCACACCTTTGTAAGGACTACTTTTCAACTGCAACCTCTGCTTCACCATATCCATCGGTGTTATCACGGCATCGCTCGCTACCGTCGCGAATACCCCCGACACGGCATGAGCAGCCGAGTTATTCGGATTCCCACCCGAGAAAGCCTCTTTGCAGAACTCATACACTGAAAAGTACACTGCGTGGGCCGGTCCTGCACCGAGCCCCATTGCTCCGATACCGCGGTAGAGCCCAGCAGTGCCCTCGATTCGCAAAATCGAGCCGAGTGCTTGCCGGACTCCCACCGGTTGAACCGCGCAAGACCCTGCACCAAGGGCCTGCATCCGGGTTTTCAGAGTATCAACCGGAAACATCGCCATGTGCTCAACCGAGCCGGCTATGGAACCGGCAATCATGAACTGCCAGAACTCGAGGCCGTCATGGGTCGGCGGCGATACCGATATTGCAGTATGGAACTCGGGGGATTGCGGCACACCCCGGAATTGAGGGGAGGCATCTGTGGCCATGGAAATGGAGTGTGGAGAGAGTGGTAATGATGTTGGTGCTTATAAAAGAGAATGAATAATTGCGATCCGGAAATCGCTTTCAGGTTGAATAGAGATGGGTTGTCGCCATGCACGAATTATTTGTGGGAGAATTTTAGAGATGGGGAGTGCATGCATAGATGGAGCTTTCACTGCGTTTGATTTGTTTTTCTTTGCCATTTTCAGCAAAGAAACTACAAAAATCTAAGTAAAATAAAAACTCAGAGAGAGATCGAGAAAGAGAATCGCACGGAGTTTGGCGAGTGGGACGATTCTCATCGTTATTTTTTAAATTTTTGTATAAAATATAATAAATAATTTAATTTTATTAAATCTTAATTTATTTTTTTAAATTTTAAAACAATAATAATATTAAAAAATAATATTTTAACTTTTATTAAAAATAAAAAATTCTCATTTCACTATCCAAACCTATTCATTGCAAAACTTTTAACTAATTATTACAATTTTTCTAAATTTTCATACAAAATAAAATAAATAATTTAACTTTTTCAAATTTTAAAATAAAAATACTATTAAAAAAATATTTTAACAATATTTTATTCAACTTTTTAAGTTTTATTTTAACTAATCTCATCTAATCTCTTCTGTAAAAACAAATAAGACATAATATTCTTAAATTCAACTCACGTCAACTTGGCCTAAAAAACAGTGAGAAAAGCAAATCACAAAAATATCCATTATCCACCATTAGTACCTGATCGTGATCAGTTGATGGTACATTTCTAGCATTTACCTCTCGGGATTGAACTGAATTATATAATCTACAAAGTGGACTTATAGATCTCAAGTTCTAAACTCCCGATTGATATCATATCATGCACGACTAACTTGTCTGTATGGCACCAGAAATCATATTTGAGAGTTGTGCCCTCCGTACGTTGGCTTACATATAGAAGAAAAAATCGTCTTATTACATGAAGTCGTCTTATATTCGAACCCATGTGGTCGGGGGTTTGAATCTCACAGACGGTACCGTTGTTAAAAATGTATTTCACACCATTAACAGTGTGATGACCTGCAACAAAATGAGATGCAGTACGATGTGTTAGTGAAATTCTGATACTTAAGTTAGAAAAAAATGATTTCGATATAAGTAAATAAATGAATCTAGTCAATATATTACATTCAAGTGTTATTTATTATTAGTGCGTGATAAGAGTGATAACGATTAATTTTTAAAATTTATCTTAAAGACTCGTTATAAAGTAGAGTGATCACATCTCTGACCAGTCGGAGGTATTATTTATTTTTATTATCTAGAACGCGTATCAATGAATCCACTCCTTTAGCTCGTAGTTCAACCCCTAGCATCTCGGACTTGCACCCTTTAATATATGAGCTTATACGCCCTAAATATCCCTTGTAGATCTATTCACAGCCAAAGATTTGTTTACCATGTTATAACAATATTAATAATTAATGTGGTAAAGAATAAATGGGGATTTAAATAATCGGAGGACTGTGTCTTAGTGTCTATGGCCTGGTGTCCAATGAAACGAAGGCCGTGTGCTATCCACAAGCCCCATACCGCGCATGCGGTCTCAGAAGATAATGCTGTCACAGTCTGAGCTGATCTCTAGTTCAATACGAAGCAATAATATCTGAAATGAGTTGAGAAGGGCCGCATCCTCGACATCATGTGGTCATGAACGACGCATGGCATCCACAAGCTATCCCCAAAAGCAAGCGCAAGTTTCCAAATCGCAGAAAGGGAGGCTTTGCTTATCGGCAAGTAGTTGACAATGAACTGCACTACTGTTCTTACACATAAATCAATCAAAAAAGGAAGGGTTCTCCACCACCCTTTGGGTTTTGATCACATCCGACAAATTAATCAAACTTATGAGGCAACGTGTAGATTCCTTGCGTAATTGGTTTCGCTTAGACTACTGATATTTCTTCTTCTTCTTCACTTTACTATCTGATGCTGCACCTAGTCCGGCCAAGGTCGCCCATGGCAGGCAGCCAGCCTCTTTGTCTGCTTTTTGCACCCAAATCATTAGTCGCTGCTGCACTATATGTTATGCATCTGGAAAATATATCATGACCAGGAGAAGTACTACTTGATCAAGGAGGAAGATTGTGAAAATTCCTATATATTCAGTTGTCATAGTAGTTTACTGCATGCTGATGCATGGCTTCCTACTTCGAACGACATCTCATGAATATCTTACAGAAGCAAGAGAAAGAAGATGCTTAATGTCATGACTTTTAGTATGAGAGAGAACCCGAATAAATTTTAAATTTGAAATTTTATACATTAAATGAATGTAGTCTAACTCTATTTAAATACCATCTTTTAAATAATATAGCTCAACAAATAAAGCCCACATCTCTGCAGAATTAAGAAGACAATGCCAAAGAGAGGAATTTCTTTTATGGGAAATGTGGGCTGGATTAAACTGGACAGATGAGGCCCATTCATTTATTTTTTGGGTGGGCTGATAGATTTAAAGCCCAGGATTTAGGAGTCCCGTGCAAAAGAGCACCACCAAACTTTCTAGTAAAGTCTGCGGAGGAAAAGTCGGTCTCACATCAGACAAAAAATTAAAGTTATCGTCCAACCTTAGCTGGCAGATGGTGATCCCAATTCAAACTTTTCGTCGCAGGCTGATGAAGAAGGCCTACTCGCCCTAAAACATCTGGCATCTGGTAACCAAATATCAGTGGATTGGGAAATGAAATGAAAATTTCCTGGAGCTGAAGTTGGATGATTTTGTTTTTCTAAATAATATTTTATTAAATTAAAAAAAATAAAAATATAAGAGAAAGAGCTGAAAATTTCCATAAAAACCTCTTTATATACAAAATAAAAAAGGTAAATAATCCTAAAATTAGAGTTGGCCATCTCTTTATTTACCTAGTTTGAGTGGCACTTGAATATCTACCATTGTTTGAAGGGTAATCTAGTCTAACATCTAGCGGTGATAGCTAAACGTGTCATATAGACTAAATGTCACTTATTAATTTTTTTTCTATATTTTTTAAAATACTTAAATAAAAATAACATTTTACTTCACGAACAGAGGTTCATGAAGGGAAAATGCTTGGGTGCCCCTTCCCCATGCCCCCTCAAAGTGACCGCTGGTCACAAAAAAATTTTTTTTTATTTTTTATTTTTTATTTAGTGATTAAGGAAGTGATTTTAAGTGTATTGATTTTTTTTATATTTTTTTAAAATGTTTAAATATATTAAAAAAATCTGAAAAAAAAAATGAAAAAAAAAAAATTTTTGTTGTGCTGTCAAATGGAGCGGTGCACTCTGAGCGGCAGAGTAGCACCGTCCTTCATGAAGAGAGAAGGAGAGGGAGAAGAGAATGGGTTATTAGTGTTTCTTATAAAGAAATGAGAGGAAAATCTTATGATTAATGTCGGATATAGTTTTAAAGTACGTAAGCAACGTATATTCTCTTTGAAAAATGGTAAAATTTATTATTAAAAAAAGAATTTTTTTATGTGAGTCTTATATTTATTTATTTTTTAAAAATAAATTGTAAATATTATTTTTCTTTAAAGATATATCGAATTTCCAAATAGTAATTAATATGAAACATTTTAAATAGAAGAATGCAACTTTTCATAAATAATTAGAATATTAAAATCTCTTTTAATAATAAAAATTTACGATAAAAATTAAAATGCATAGTTCTCTGGTTCGGTTCTCTACGCCAAGACGCGAGTGTCTAAACATTTAAGACTCGAGCGAGTCAGAAAGGGTTTAAGAAAGCAAGGATTTTGGTCCAGTGGGGATTGCAACGTGGACCGGATATTTTGCAATATTCCGAGCAAAAGATAAGACCCACGAGTTCTCCACACGCCCCAACACGTGTTCCAACTACAGCTGTCCACGTTAGAGTTAATCCAACGGTCCAAAAAAAGCCCAATCCATCTAGAATTCTTCGAACAGTTCTTCACCACCACTATATACATGATCTTTCTCTGCCGTGCTCATTGCTTCTTCAATTCCATTCTTCTCACCAATTAATTTCTGTCTTCTGTAATTGCAAGCATCCCGCAATTAACAATGTTTCTGAAACCCTTTTCAGTTTCAGCCTCTCCTCTCTGTTCCATGAGAGGGGATGCTCATGGACATAGAAGCCCATTTCTTTTCACAACTAGAACTGCTCCAGCATCTGCATCTTTCTTGAACTATTCTTTCTCTTCGTCCACTGCTTCTGTAACCTTTATGCAAAGAGGAAGTAACAAATTCGTTGTTTCTTCATCAAACGAGATAGTTGATGCACCTCTCACTGGAGTGGTGTTTCAGCCATTTCAAGAGCTCAAGAACGACGCTCACGTTGTCCCGGTGTCCCCTCATGTTTCCATGGCTCGGCAGCGCTATTCAGAAGAGTGTGAAGCGGCCATCAATGAGCAGATCAAGTGCGTATATATAATATATATGTGTATATATATATTTCATACATATATATAATAATATATATTTTTTTTGTTTGTTATCTTCTGTTTGCATATCTCTGCATCGTCTTTCGTATGATATAATGAAAAATGCTGCTTAATTTCTAATTTCTCTTAAATTTCTAGTTTTAAAATATCACTGGAGGTCTGGAATATGTTTTTGAGAAATGGTTTTTTCGGTCGTAGCTGTATTGGTGCGTAGTGTTTTTGAAAAAAAGTAAATTAATAAGGGATAAAAAAAAAATTAATTTTTTAATAATAAACTATATTTTTTTAAAAAAATTATTTTTATTATGAAACGTTTACTTATTTTACGATTATATGTAGTATTATTCGATTATATGTAGTATTATTTTATTTTTTTTATAAAAATTTTGTTACTTATAAATAAATAAAGTCGCCTACTGAACTGTGATATGTGTACCAGTATTATTTTTTTATATTTAAAATTTAAATTAGATTATTTTTAATAAAAATTTATTTTTTATCAATCGGATTGATATAAATTAAATTTTTTCTTTTTAAAATAATGCTATATACAAATTTTAAATAGACAATTTTCATATAATTTCTTTATAAAAATAAGTCTCTTTAATAAAAATTAATATTTTTTTCCTTAAAAGTAAGATTTACTTTTTTACAAGTTTAAAAGGAATTGAATGGAATTTATCTATTTGATTTGAGACTTATATAAATTATTTTTTATTTTCTTTATTCTTAGAAGTTCATACTCTTATCTTACTCCGAGTTCAGATTTAAACTCCAACTTTGACTTATGTAGATTCTGATTCGCCTGTTGGGATTGGAGTCGAATTTAGACTTTGAACTTAGGGCTTCTTTTTATTTTTAGCTTCATATTTAGGGTAAAGAATTTTTTTTGAGCTTTCAAATATCAATTTTTTGAAAAAATTAAAACTAAATTATTCACCGTTAATTTACTTCTATATTAATATCTAACTTATTTTTATATTAGACATATACTATAGTGTCTAATTACATATTATCATATTATAATATTACATGTTATGTTACTATAATATTACATATTAATTTTAGTATCTAATTCAAGTAATTATGAGCGGATTTCTCGTTTTTTCTCACGTTGTTCTGGTTCCCTTGTGTTGCAGTGTGGAATACAACGTGTCATATGTGTACCATGCCCTGTTTGCGTACTTCGACAGGGACAACATAGCTCTCAAGGGCCTCGCCAAGTAAGAAACAGCACCATTCCGACTTGTAATTTATTGATGTATTCATACGAGTTAATGCATGGCTGGCTAATTAATTTGTTGCGATGATCAGGTTTTTCGAGGAATCAAGCGAAGAAGAAAGAGAGCATGCTGAAAAGTTGATCAAATACCAGGTTGGTCCCAAATGTCTTGAAAAGATGGTTTCTTTTTAATGTGGTTTTTTGTCTTTGGTCGGAAGATCTAACGGTACAGTACTGCTTGGTATCGTAATTGATTAGAACATACGCGGTGGAAAAGTACTACTACACTCTATAGTGACGCCCCCATCAGAATTCGATCATGCAGAGAAAGGAGATGCTTTGTATGGTGAGATTCTTCACCTGTCCTCGATCATCATGCATATAGATGTGTAAGAAATATTGGTTTGACAGTCCAATATCTCTGGTTTACATACAGAGATCGAGATTTATATATGCCTTTTCTTTTGATTCGATGAAGTTGATCAATTGCCAAAAGGAAATGAACACGAGTGGGAAACCAACCTCTTCTGCCATTTCTGAGAGACTTTGACCTTTTAGCTATACACCTTTTCATTAATTGTTTGTTTTCCACTGCATGGAGGCGGCAATCTGTGTTTATATTTCGAGCAAATGATGTAATTTACTCATTCCAACAACTTGGTGCCTCGTTTTTATTTCAGCTATGGAATTGGCATTGGCTTTGGAGAAGTTAACGAACGAAAAGCTTCTGAGCTTGCACCATGTAAGACGTATTCACCTTTCTGGGTCAAGTTAGCATTGTTTACCCTTGTAACTTGTTCCTCCTATGAGATAACCTTTTTATTTTTATTTTTACGAATGACAGGTAGCAGATTGTAACAATGATCCCCAAATGACAGAATTCATTGAGAGAGAGTTTTTATCAGAGCAGGTGAACCTTGAGTTCATTTCTTCATAGTCTGTGATGTAATGCCCTGGAGTTGAAATAAGCAATTTCTTTTTATGTCTAAAAGGTGCCTTAAAGAATATCTTGTTCTTAATTTCCTATAAAGCAAGAAAACACAAACAAACAATAAAGAAGGATGGAAAGACGTCTTATACTTATGCTTGAAACACGTATTTCCTGGTTATTTTATAGGTTGAAGCCATTAAGAAGATAGCAGAGTATGTTGCTCAACTGAGGATGGTCGGTAAAGGACATGGTATGATTCAGATTTCAAAGACTGACAAATCACTGCCCCCCTTTTCTTTTTTCATTTTTCAAAGAACACCTTCTGTGTCTTCTTTCTCAATTCCCCCCTTTTCAGTTTTTTGAAGTGTAATTATTGTTTGGTGGCTTGCAGGAGTGTGGCACTTTGATCAGATGCTCCTCCATAAGGGTGAAGAGGCATTTTGAAGAGTCATGGTGTTTGTTTTAGCTCTTGGTTGTAGTCTACTCCGTACTGCTGAAGTTCTCGGGTGGTTTTATGTATAGAAACTGTTTAGGTGAAGATGGTTAAGAGTGAAAAATCCGAGAGAATAAGACTTGTTACGGCAAAATACATCAAACTTCTTTGTGACATATGAGGATTGATCTCAGCTGTAACAATGGCAGAATCTGTTATATTAATGAGTTATATTTTTAGTTATGTCAACTCCTCCACAAATTTCTATTCATTGCATGAATACATATTTCGGCGCTCTCCTCTTCAACTTCAATCACAAACGCTACACAATGGCGACATTTTTTCCCCATCGCTCTCTGATAGTTTTGGCTGGTGTCAACCGTCCTAAAAGGCATTGTGGTTGTGGTTATGTTTGGCTCTGGATTCTGGAAGTCGAGGTTCTGGTAATGCACATGCCTCCTTAATGCTGCTGATTATTTCCTGCTCTATAAATCTTGCAAACCCAATTGCTGCAGTGCAGAGATTCAGGGGTTCTACTGCCATCATGTCCGCCTTAACAGTATCGCTTAACCTACTCACACGCTTAACCTACTCACACGAAAAGCGATCAGTCGATCCTGAGGTAGGATCTTCGGACTACGATTTCGATCTATGGTGTTCACTCAGTCAATGTCCCAAAATGTTCCCTCTCTGTTCTTCAATGTCTTTAAGAAATCCCTATCTCCTTTTCTTTTCTTTTATTTTCGTTTCATTCTAGGTAGTGCGATGCTGTTAAGGCTACTTAAGGTCTGGTAAAAAATCCCACCCGGGCAAACCGTGCACACACTTCAGTACAAACAGCAATACAAAAATCCCAATGTCTTAATTTGCCTAGAACTGAAAATCTCAACTGCCAAGATCCTCCCAACCACTCTTTGGACAAATCAAAAAACATCCCTAGACAGTAGACAATGATATCCGATATAGAATCCTAAAAGAACTTTCAGGTTCGAAATCAAAGTTCTTTCATAGGCTAGGAGATAACTCTGATCAGCTCTTTAGCAAGCACAACCCCATCTTACTCTATGACAACCCAATGTGAGCATCACATTGCACAGTGAGCGCCCTCCAACTCCTTATTCTGAAGCATTACATTATGAAAGATCTCCCATAACTGATATCAGTTTAAAATATTTGTTTTTCTTCTAATATGTGCAGCTTGATTAGGAAAAAGAACACCCCGCCACTATACGTGCAGTAGGGATGAGCTTCTCAGATCTTTAATAACTGTTTAATTTTCAGGCAATCCCATCTAACATGCATTACAACCATTAAGACGAGTGCTTAAAATAATCACCATAAGAGAGAGTGAGAGGCCCCACAAAAATCGCAACAAAGTGGGCCAAACTGCTTTTCCAATAAGAGCAAACTAAAAGACTCAAGCGCCAATGACATGGACAACAAATTTGGGAAAAAATCTTTCACAACTCCAAAAATTCATCTTAACAAATGAGAGGGAAAAAAAGTATTATACAAACAAAAGAAAAGGAAAGATGAAATACATCGAATGGCAGTCTAGCGTTTCTAAATGAGCAATCCTCAAAATCAATGCCAGTTGTGTGCTTCTCAGTCATGAATGATGGAGTGAATTAGTATGGAGGCCTCGTCCGGCGGGGGAGCCACATCATCTGGTCATTAAGATATTATCAAAATGTCAATCTATGCACAGAAATTAGAATACATTCAACTAGGTTAAATCATGTTAAAAAAATTACATATATCTAAAGAAAGTTGCTGTCCCTGATGGCAAGGCTGATGTTGGCAGCATTTGTCTACTCCATTTGGAAAGATTGGAACCTGAGATTCTTTGCTGAAAAGCCCACAAGAAAGGCTGATGTTCCAATGAAAATACTAAACTATGTGAGGATAAGAATCAGCTCTATGACGGCTTTCTTAAAAATCCACTGAATAATGGATTGATTGATACTTGGGGACTAATTGGATGATGGGATTTTCATTAAGCCCACATAATGATCTACCATCTCCACTAACCTCCAATCCCACATAACTAAAATACCACCCGAGGCCCCTTTTGAAACCAATTCAATCCATCCCACACATTGACAGCTCCATAAACTGTTCACAATTGATTGATTAACCAACTTCAACTTGGTTTCTTGGAAAAAAATAACATCAGCTCTCCACTTACGAGTCATATATTCTTAACCTGAAGACGTTTTCTATAGTTGTTCAGCCCCCTCACATTCCAAGAGATGATTGTAGGTTTCATGGATGACTATAAATAACCCTCTCCTTGCCTTTATCTCCAAAGGCACTTCCTCCCTTTGTATTATAATTAATAGAGCACAATAACCTTTTCAATTCCCTCCCTTCTTTAGAGCGGATCTAGCCAAGGAAGGTTGACCAGCCTCTATAGCCATGAAAAGTGCTCTAAATTGTTCCTCATATCTGACATGAGATTCCCACACAATCCTTGATTTCATCCACCTTCCTCATTTGGATGAGGAATTGGGCCAATCAATTTCTGAAAGGATAGAATGTTGGGTATTGTGGAGTCTGGTCCACTTCGCTCGAGCGGTGACCTAGTCCACTTCGCTCAAGTGGCGGCCTTCCAGGCAAATTCGAATGCTCGAAGGTTGCTCGACAGTGAGCTCGAGCGGTTGCGGGAAAGGAAGTTCACTCGAGCGGAGGCATTAGCCGCTCGAGCGAAATCAGGCAGAGTTGAACGCTTGATGTCCGCTCGACAGTGAGCTCGAGCCGTTGCGGAAGGGAGTTCACTTGACGCGCGCTCGACACGCCGCTCGAGCGAACATCATATAATTTCAGATCTAGGGCTTTTTTCCGCCGTTTCACTATATATATGTGTTTTCTACATATTTGGCCGTACTGTACAACACGGTTGGTGAACAGTATTTCGCCCCTCCATTGTAGTGTGATTCCTCAAACAATAAAATCCTTTGCAGCTCCCGTGGACGTAGGCAATTTGCCGAACCACGTATATTTGTGTGTCGTGTGTGATTTTCTCTTTCATATTCCATATTTTTCACTTTATTGTCATCGTTTTCACAACATAGAACACAACGGACCAGGGTCCATTTCATCATCAGACTCCCTCTGCTCACCTGACTCACTTGCCTCTTACCTCCTCCTCCCCTCCAAGAACCATCAACATCTCAGAATTAAACCTCTGGGTGCAAGGGGCCATGTTGGACACGAAAAAAGCATATGACCATGTTAGTTGGGATTTTCTCTTGTATTTGCTTGGGAGATATTGTTTTGGGGAGAAATGGTGTACGTGGATCAAACACTGCATGTCGACGTCAAGATTTTCCATTTTGGTAAATGGCAATCTGGTTGGGTTCTTTAATAGTTCACGTGGTTTGAGATAAGGAGATCCGCCATCTCCTTTTCTTTTTGTCCTTGTCATGGATGCATTGAGTAGAATGTTGGAAGTGGCAGTTGAAGGAAGGCACTTGTTGGGTGGGAAATGAGGAAAGGAATAGCATTAAATTATCTCATCTTCTTTTTGCCGATGACACATTGATTTTCAGCGAGCCCAACCAAGAACATATTCGATCTTTGAGAGCATTGTTCTTATATTTTGAAGCTGTCTCAGGCCTAAGGATTAACTTAAACAAGTCTGAAATTGTTAATGTGGGTGCTGGGCAATATTTCAGATTTGGCTAATATTTTGGAGTGTAAGATTGCTGCACTGTCGCTTAAGTATCTTGGTCTTCCATTGGATGCTTCTCACAAATCTGTTTTGACATAGGATTGGGTGATTGAGAAGATCGAGAAAAGGTTGGCTGGATGGAAAAAGATATATTTGTCTAAAGGGGGAAAAATTACTTTGATAAAGAGTATATTGTCTAATCTTTCCACGTATTTTCTTTCACTTTTCCATTTTCCGGCTGTGGTTGCTAGAATAATTGAGAATATCTATTGTAATTTCTTATGGGGAGGAAAAGAAGTTTCATTTGGTTAGTTGAAACAAAGTTTGTCAACCAGTTTTTTGTGGAGGATTGGGGGTTAGAAATTTGAGGCTGTTTAATAAGCACTCCTTGGGAAATGACTTTGGAGATATCACGAAGAGAGAGATGTTTTATGGAAGATTGTTGTTGATGTTAGATATCGGAGTGGGTGGGGGAATTGGTGTTCTAAAGAAGTTAGAGGAGCGTATGGGGTGAGTTTATGGAAGTTTATTAGGAAAGGTTGGGGGGAGTTTTCTAAACATATTAAATTTAAGGTGGGGGAAGGGAAGAGGATTCTCTTTTGGCATGACACTTGGTGTGGGGAATCAACTCTTAAATTAGATTTTCCATCTCTCTACAGGCTGGCAAGGAATGAAAATGTTTCTGTGGCAGATTATCTTCAATGTACGGATAATAATATTTTATGGAAAGTTGACTTTATTAGAAATCCAAATGACTGGGAAGTTAATGTTGTTTCAGATTTTTTGGGAAGGATTTATAATTCAAAAGTGATGCAGGGAAGAGAGGATAGGCCATTGTGGGACTATGCTGGAAATTTCAGGTTTTCAATCAGTTCTTATTATAAGGTGCTTAATTGTCATTCTGGCTGTGTATTTTCATGGAAAAGCATTTGGAGGGCGAAGGTACCTACTAAGGTGGCATTCTTCAGTTGGGTGGTTGCTCTAGGGAAAGTATTGACTACAAATAATCTTAGAAAACGTGGTTTGTGTATAGCCGATTGGTGTGTCATGTGCAAGAAGGATGGAGAATCTGTAAATCATCTGTTTTTACATTGTGAGTTGGCAAACTCTGTGGTATGAGGTTATTGGTCGGACATATTTATTTTGGGTGATGCCTAAGGAAGTAATGGAGCTTCTTACACATTGGCGTTGTTATGAGGTGAGAAAAGATGTTGCAGCCAGGTGGAGAATGATTCCTTTGTGTTTAATGTGGTATCTATGGCTGGAAAGAAATAGAAGATGTTTTGAAGACAAGGAGCGCTCTTTTGAAGATTTTCGAAACTTTTTCTTTTCTACTTTGAGGTTGTGGGCAAGATCTTTGTAAGGAATGATGAGAATGTACGGAACCTATTTCTGTTTTAGTTTTCCCGTTTTCTAGAGTGTAGTAAGTATTTCCTTTGTATACTTTTTATGTACTTGGGCTATGCCTATTCGTGATAATAAAATTCTTATTAATTATTAAAAAATATATATATATATATTTTACTCAGTAGGGACAAAGGAGCTATTTTAGTGGATGTCTGTCTCTTGGATGAAGGGGAGCCACTGCCTATTTTATTGATGCGTTATCAGGTCAATGTGTGTTGACTGTTGTATCCTGACTGGTTTCTGGGGCTGGGAACATTCTTACTAATATGCAGGTTTTGTTAAGAATTGCTAGATTATTGCTTCTGCTGCTATTGATGCGTACATGGGCCTTGTTAATACTATAGGTTTGTTAAGAAGACACGGGTTATGGTGCTCTTGGCTTTGATCTGTGGATCTGTTCTAATGGTCTAGCATGATTTTGTGTTGCTCAGTTGCTTTATATAGGGGTGGTTGTCCCCCGGGGTTGCCAAGATATATTCTTGAAATTTGTAGTCTCTGTCCCTTTGCCATAAGATTATCTTCATCATAATAAAGATAATAAAACCCTCGATGACACTGACTCACTGAGTCAGAGAACTCAAAACGAGTCCCAAGTCTCGGATGAAATATGAAGTTCATATCTGACAGCATCCCATAAAAATGTTGGAAATTGGAATATCAAGTCACATTAAAAAAGAAAATTGTAAATGGTGCTTTACTTGGTTGATTATACCAAAAATATTGCCGTAAATGCATAATGGCTAAAAGGATTTACCTTGAAGTGGAGCAGGCAAGTGGGAGACTAGGTTTTCGATGATACCTCCACCACCACTCTTCTCTTTTGACTTCCCTTTCCGGAGCCCTACACCATTACTATCACTACCTGCATCTTCCTCTGCTTTAGAGCGCCCATTGTCACCTTCGAAAGCTTCCACCTTTTGTTCACTATCTTTCCCTGCTTTCGGACTATGGGAAGAGACCAAGTTGGAGATAAGATGGCTTATAAACCCACCTCCCTTATCTTCATGATCAACACCCTCCTCACTCACGATGCCTCTTTTCTCTTCATCAACTTTTTCACCTGCTTTTCCTTCTTGGCCTTCCCCTCCAGACACCAAGTTAGAGAGAAGATGGTTTATAAATCCACTTGCCCTTTCTTCTCCTCCTTTAGCTTCATTTTCTTTCTTATCATCTTCTTCTTTACGATCATCTACCTCTTTGGAGCCTCCTTTTGGAGTGAGGTTCATGGAATGCTCCAGGCTTTCAGCTCCTAGTACACTATCTTCCATTTTCCCGGCCCTTCTGTTATCTTGTTTCTCTCTACTTTCCTTCCTTGGGTTCAGTCTCTCTGGGTTCGGGAATTATTTCCTTTGGGTTCCAGGACTTGATATTTATCTCATTAAGCATAGGCAAGGGGACAAATGTCCTCGTCCAGAGAGTCGCATACATAGGGAGAAGCTGAGATCTCGTTACACGTATTTTGCAGCTGCTGTCTCATGAAAGCCTTTTCGCCCCTATTAGCAGGTCACACGTAACACCCTGGTGAAAATATTATAATATTAATGGAAAGCATCCTGTTCCTCGTACCAATACGTCGGTGGAAATCGTCGCAAATTGTCTCGCAGATCGAGCTTGGAGTTTCGAAAATCTTGCTTTACATCCGGTTAAATGATTAGCCATTTTGGAATTGTGTTTATTTTTCATGGAACGATAGAGGACAAATACTAATATTCATTTTAAAAGGAAAAAGAGTAAGAAAATTGGTCAGTAGGTTCACCTGCCAAATAACCCAAGTTACCAAACTAATGTTAAAATTGCTCTAAAAAATAAAATAATAATAATAAATTGATCTAAAAAAGCGAATTTTTCATCTAATTTTGCCATCCTCCAATACAAACAAAAGTATATTCTTGCATTAGTACCAGAATCCGACTGGTCCAAGGTGTAATGACTCCTACTTTGACGAGAGAAAAACATGTAGTTCAATGCAAATAGATTGTCCAGAACATGACAAATTTGCTTGCCACATGAACTGGACCGGAGAAGGTCTTTCTCCGCCTCAGCTCTCTTCTGTGCCTCCCTTCGCGCTTTCTCGCCGGCTTCCCTTGCAGCAGAATCAGCCTGGACTTTCTCCATTACGATACTGAAACCAGTGACTGTCCTATCCCACTTGTTTTGAACTTGGATGCTAAGGTTGTAGAAAATCCTAAACATTCTCTGATAAAAAAGAAACCCCAGTGGGTGATATAGATTATAGGGGAATATGCACTTATAAACCGAGGTTTTACAGTATGCAAATACTATATTTGTTTGAACTTCCCAAGGGAGTTTTTATGAACTATTTACCAATTCAAATTCGGCAAAAAAGATAATCCTATAAGATGTCATATCAGTCAGGTTAATTAACCAAGCAGATTCTATCAATTAATGCACTCAAATGTTCCAAGATTATCGAGCAAGATCGTTAGTTTTACCCCCCTTGCTATTTTTCAGCTCAAACAAGCAGAAAAATTAATTTAAAACCTGTAGTAGAAGCAAGTATTTACCTTGACATCTTTATTCCAATGCTTGATGTATGAATCAAGAGGACAGCACTCCCCACCACATGTTATCTGATCCATTGCTTCTTCTACACATAAAAACTTCCATGGGCCATGGCCTTAACCCAGATATAATTTTAACCAACTGGTATCTGCCTCACAGTACACACACAAACATGACATTAGTTTGATGAACAGTTCCAGACATGTAGCAATACCATTCAAACGGACACGAATAGAGAGAGAATTAACAGAGTATTGATCCTCAGAAATAAATGGCATTCATCTTTTTTGGAGTTTTGTTTCCGAAGCATCCTCCAATAGTTGACTAATCACGACTTACATTCACCCCTAATTAAGAAAGCATTAGCTCCTGCTGAGCCTCCCCTTCCTTTTAACAGAAGATAAGTCGATACAGGACATAATGATGTGTTCCGTCCCCTATCCATCGACATTAATCTTGTACCTGTTGGACTCAAAAGAGACCAAAACAACGAAAAAAAAAAACAGAGAAACACCAGCTGTATGGACATACATGAGATATTTTGGTATGCATTTGTTTGGATGTGGTCATATTCCAACAGAGGATAAATAAATAAAAGATAACATTTTTCAGAACATATCAATGAAAATTAGTAGGGGGAGTGATCTTACCGATCCGCCGGTTGCCTATGATTCAAGAAAGAGTGTGTTTGTGTTTGTGTGCGTGTGAAGAAAACTTGTGGGGTTTGTAATTTTGAGTAAAAACGATTCGTGATGGATAGGAGGTCGACGAGAGTGATGGGGGTTAGAGGTTTCTTGTACCAGATATCGAAGTGGTGGAACTTGGAGTATATTGGTATGGATTATTATGGATGCCCTTCTGGGGAGACAGAGATCAGGGGGGAAAGTTCAAAATAGATGGTTATGGTGGATTCTGGGGTTGGAGGACCGAATTTTTGGGCTCTTTGGGCTCAATCTTTCATCTATTATAAACCCACTCTGACAAATACCCCAATGAGCTGGAAGGCCCTTCCTCTTATAGGTAGGTTTACATCATCTTCCGGACCAAGGTGATCACGTTCTTCCTTATATGTTGAGGAACGGTGAGGTTTCGGCCGGAAACTTTTTGAGTGAATAATAATAGATATAGTTATGGATTTTATAATTAAAAAAAGACGAGATTTATTATTAGAAAGCTACTTTTTTTTTAATGTAAGTTTAATATTTACTCTTTATTTTTAAATAAATAAATAAGTAAAACTTGCACATCTTATTATTATAAATATCATTTCTCTTTTAGATAACAAAATAAAGGATTTTAGCAGTGTAAAGGATACATTACAATCATAGCTATTATTCAGAAGTTTTTGTTGACTTTGGTTAATGTCTTGTTAAGAATTTATTCGATATATTGATTAGAAAATTAATAGTAAAAATATTTTATTTTATTTCATCTTATTATTACAATTTTTTAAAATTTTTTATATAAAATATACTAAATAATTCAATTTTTTCAAATTTTAAAATAATAATAATATTAAAAAATAATATTCTAATAATATTTTATTTAATTTTTTAATTTTTATTTAAAATTGTTTCATCTCAACTCACTATCCAAACTATAACTGAGATTTCATATTGATGTAAAAGTAAATTTATTTATTATACTTGAAACAATCTTGTCTTTATATTTTTTTTTAAGCAGAATGTTTTTAGTAAAATTTTAGAGTACCTAACCGAAACTCGAGAGTATTTAATGATAATTTTTTAAATTTTATGTAATTAAAATTTAGATAAATATAATTATTTAAAAGATATCATTAGAAGCCATGAGATTTAGCTTGAGACAAACACAATTTAGCAGGGAAAAGAAGAAGGTAGAAGACAAAAGTTTGTGGAGGAGCTCAGGCTCAGACAGCTTTAAAAGCCAGACTCTTGGATATGTGGAGGCCACTCCTTCCTTGGGACGCACCTCGTCTCCTGTTCTGTGGAAGATAGAAAAAGGGTCACTGAAGAAAAGAAGAGAATATCTTGGAAATTCAATCACAGGAAGAATAAATAAAAAGTTGAGCAACGCATCGGACTTGCCACTGTAACGTTCGTTGGAGCAGCGGCACAAGCGAATTCCAGTCGTTTGGTATTTATTCTCGCAGAGTTCCCCAATCAAATCTTTCACAGTACGCAGTCCGCCAGAAGGACAGGAGACCCATAGCAAATGGCTGCTTGTCGACGATTTCTCACCATTCTTGTTCTGACGAACATCTTGGTTTCGTTCACTACCCCAACCTATTCTCTTTCGTCCAACAAAGTCACCGTCTCGCTTTACTATGAAACTCTGTGTCCTTACTGTGCGGATTTCATAGTGAGTTATCTGGTGAAAATCTTCCAGAACGGCCTCATCTCCGTCGTCAATCTCAGGATGATCCCGTGGGGCAACGCCTGGATCCAATCGGACGGCACCTTCGTTTGCCAGGTCACTTCTCCTCCTCCATCATCGTCATCTTCCTCCTCTGTGTGTGTGTATACATATATTCATTTGGGATTGTTTATTTAGTTTTCAAGTATTATACATTTCAATTATTCTCCGGTGATTGATTGAAAAAAAACTTAATCTTAATAGTGGGAAGAAAGCAAAAGCAGCAGCTAATTGTCCTGTTCTTTTACTCATTTTTCTTTTCCTTTCCTAACCGATAATTGATTAGAAACTCAAACGAGTGAATCACCAAACAATTATCATATGTTCTATTAACATGCGTAATAAATCTGTTGATTTGTAGTTAATTGATATGTCTTTGATCACTTTGTGTTAACAAAATGGTGGATAACAAATTGTAGGTTCTAATCTTTACAGAGAGATCCTCAGAAGTTGTGGATATAATTACCATAAATTTTCATAAAAGAGAAAAATCGATATAATAACTGCTACACGTTACATACATTATGCAGAAAAATAAAATAAAACGCATTATAAAATTATTTTCTTTCAACTCTATTTATAGTAATAATAATTAATGATTTAGATTAACGTTCGGTTTGGCTATATAAAGTTCTCATTTGAAATTTAAAATTTTCATTTCATCATTAAAATTGAAATGAAAATTTTTATAAATTCTCGTATAAAATATAATAAATAATTTAATTTTTTTATTTTTAAAACGATAATAAATATATTTCATCTTAAAATTTAAAATTCCTTAAAAATTGTGAAGTAGCCAAACCGAACCTAAGTTTTCTGTTCTGGCGGTTCACTGTGTAAACTTTAATACGTCTAGACTGACAGGGTACCGGACAATTCATGGTGGCCTCTAAAGTATTATGGGCCCCCTTCACGAGCCATTTGGTAATAAAAATAAACAGAAGCAACTGATTTAGTAAAAGCAAACAAACAAACAACAAAGATGTTCATTATGTATGTGCTGTAATTAGATATATTTCATGCAGCAAAAAAATTATATTTATTTCAATTAATATCCATTTTTACCAATTTTGCAGCATGGGCCAGATGAATGCTTGCTGAACACCATTGAAGCCTGCACCATTACCATCTATCCTGATGTGGTAAGGCTCTCCAAATCCAATGCCTTTTTGTTTGGGCGGGGGGACTCTGTTTTTTCAATATTCAACCTTTGATTGACATCTTCAGTGACCCCACTGACTGATTAGTGATACTAATTTTCATGTTTGTAAATCAAATAAATGGATCGAAACTTAATAAATAGGGGTGGAAATGGAATCAGCTATATCTTTTCATGATACTTAAAAACTGTGAGAGATCGTATGTTTGATTGCTTTGTAACGAATTTTCTAGTGGTGCGAAATGATTAATATCCCCCCGCTTTTGGCACGGTTGATAAGTTAGCACAAGAGCTTATGATTAAGTTGAAAATGAAACATGTTTGCTGACCTGTAGATGTTTTGGTATCAATTTGAGTCTGATGCAGGTCAGGCATTTTCGATTTATACACTGCGTTGAACGTCTCAACTTGGAGGGCAAGCAAAATGAGTGGACCAATTGCTTTGATATGACAGGTTTGGGAACGGTACCAATAGATTGCTACAATAGTGGCTATGGAAACAGGGTTAGTTTCACTTGCTAATAGCATGTTTGGTCCACTCTTCATTGTTTCATTGTTTTTCATTAGCTAAATCCATATTTATTTTGATCACCAGATTGAACAAAAACATGCTACGGAAACTGCTCAGCTTAATCCACCTCATAGATTTGTTCCATGGGTTGTCGTGAATAATCAACCACTCCAAGAGGTTGGTCAATATTTGGTCTTTGGCCTTCGAGAAATGTTGTTCTTTACTCTTAATTTTTTTATCTTCAATCATATCACATTTTATTTTCAATGTCTTTTACTTTTAGCTGCAGAAACCTATAAAATCATTTAAAATTTGTCATATTAATCATTATGATGAAGAACGAAAAGCAACATTGCTCTAGACACTTTTTTTAGTTCTTTTCTGAATGGTATCTTTCTTGAGGCAGGACTATGGAAATTTTATGACCTATATTTGCAAGGCTTACAAAGGCAATCCTAGACCTGAGGCCTGCAGATCACTTTCGTTTCAAATGGACTCGACCGAGAAAGCAAATTCCCTCCATCCAGTTTGCTATGCAGATGAAGCAAGAAACTTTACATCATCAGCAACAGGAAAGGAGATGATCCCAAGACCGGCAAACGATTCTTGGACACACCATGGATGAAGATGAATCTTTCAGAGTGATTCATGATTCATTAAAATCTACGTCAATGCAAAACTTTATATTATCATGGCTGGTCCACCTAATGCTTTAATGATTATTTATTGGCTAAGTTCATACTGTTCCAATACTCTCTCTTCTTGATTGAAGTTATATATGGCCCAACAAGTTTTTACATCTCTATACTGGTTTGGCATATTTCTATGAATGACAAATTGGCAACATGTGATGATGAGTGATGATTTAGCTTTTTGGAAGTCTGATTTATCCCTTCAAAATTCACATTTCACGGTTCTGTTTCAAATTGGGATTTGGTATGATTCCCTGAGCCGTATAGAATGAGATAAAATATTTTTTTCCTTCTTTACAATGATGAAAAAAACTTGTGGGTTGTCACTTGTCTTCTTTACAAAAAGGGAGCAAAAGGATTTTGATGGGTTGTGCCAAGTACGAGTGGGCTGTAAGGTCTCGGTGTAAAGAAAATCCTTTATTTAAAATATGATTATGATTATACATCTGTCATTTTCCAAAATCATGCTCAAACCTGCCAGTGTACATGTAATGCCCACATATTTACAGTCTTTTAAGGAAGATGCTGTGTCTCTCTCGTTTGGAGGGTATTGACAATCCAAAACTACCCAAATGGCTTTCTCAGCGAACTTGGATTCCTTTGTAACAGAAAATGAAAAACCATGAGGAGGGTCATTTGCTTTGCTTTTTTCCCTTCTTTTTCCAAGGAAATTTAGAAATTCAACGATGGGGAAAGAGATTTGAGTACAGTTTTATTTGTAAGTCGGTATTTAAAACGTATCATTCACATTACTTATATTGTAATATTTTATTTATAAAATTTAAAAAAAAAATTAAAATTAAATTATATCAAATAAGTATTTTGCTATGCATTATCTATGCCAGCTTATAAATAGAGTTTTCCTAGGCTGATATATTATATTTATATAAGTATTTTTTTACGTGCTAGAAATTTAAAAAAAAAATAGACGATTTCTTCACAACTCTGCTTAACAATGCTAAAGAAAAAGATTTGCAATTGGCAATCAGACTGTTCAGTCATTAGTTGAGAGTCCTCTTCTAAAACAGCAATTTTTCTTATCTAAGCATCATGTGAGAGGAAAATCTCATGGCCCAACGGGCAGGCACAATCCAAAACCCACTAGTTGGTTGCTAGAGGATAAAAAGAAACAAAATGAGAGAGAAGGCATGGGGTGTCAGGAGCGGCAGGAGGTAGGATGGGCTATCAGCAGGAGTGTTAGGAAGGCATAGGGGCATGAGGTCAAAAGATATGGGGGTTTCAGAGGAAAGGACAGCTCGCAGAGAGAGCTCTCACCTTAAAAGGAGTTGGCTCTTTTTCTTCACAGGATCTCCTTCTTCTTCAGTTTTCTCTTCTTCTTCAACTCCACCATCAATCTTTAGACAGAGAGCTCCAGCACGAGTGTTCATCTCCAGTAAATGTATCTGAAATTATCATTATATAATGAGGAATGAGAGACTGTATATAAGAATATTATAATGAATTCCTCCTCCTCAAGAGCTCGTGAACGTAAGCATTATGTCAAACTACGTAAATATGTGTGTCCATCTCTTTTATTTCCTCTGCACTTATTTCCTTTTACTACCATGAACGTACGCATCGACACTGTACAACAGCATCAGACCACTACCCGGGGCACTAGACCACGCCGTTCGAGGCAGTGAGCCGAGAATGACTCTTTCTCTCATTCTGGCCTATTGTGCGATTTTTACAACATCAACAATAGCGCCGTCTATGGGATCTGATTTTCCCTCTTCGTCAGAGGTGAGAAAATGATGATTTTTCGGCACACTGAATAATATTGGACAAACAAATAACGTCCTCCCATATGAGCATTCGTAATTGTTTTAACTTTTACATTTATGATAAATGTGCAGGTAATGGGCGAGGAAGGATTAAATTTTTTCCTCGCCCAGGTGAGAGACCAAACACCTTGCCGCTACGCTCGTCTCACTCTAATGGGTACTACATGGCAAACTTGATTTATGCACAAGCCCTATGTTCGAACTCACATACTTCCGAGTAGAGCCCATACACAACATGTGGGGGCCATGGCACTGTACACTTAAGTGCAGCACGTCCCTCACATGCATGGCACGCACAATGCCATGCACGGGGGACATACCAGCTGGGCATAGGCCGTGCACCCAGGGATGTTGTGGCCCGTCGTGGCAAGACTGAAGCTAGCGCCGGCGGCCACCAAACAGACTGCCGGCATCATCTGAGCCCTTCAGGGTGGTCGCCGACCTCCCCACTCCCATGGTGGCGTTCCACATGAATCGTGGAACCACGTAAATTTCTCTTCCTCAAAGACCCATGGACGTAGGCATTATGCTGAAGCACATAAATATATGTGTTCATCTCTTTCATTTTCTCTACACTTATTTTCTTTTACTGCCATGAACGTATGCATCGACATTGTACAACAACACCAAACCGCTATTCGAGATACCAGACCACGCATCGACATCATATCACCGTACGAGGGTCTTATCGCCTTAGTGGCTTGTATCGCTGTACAATAGCACCAAACTTGATTTATGCACAAGCCCTCCATTCGAACACACATACTTCCGAGTAGAGCCCATACACAACATGTGGGGACAATGGCACTATACATTTAAGCGCAGCACATCCGTCACATGCATGGCACACACAATGCCATGCACGGGGGACGTACCAGCTGGGCATAGGCCATGCGTGGCCCGTCGTGGCACGACTGAAGCTAGCGCTGGCTGGCACCAAACAAACTGCCGGTGCAGTTTGAGCCCTTCGGGGTGGTCGCCGACCTCCCCACTCCCATGGCGGGGTTCCACATGAACTGTGGAACTACGTAAATTTCTCTTCCTCACCCGTGGACGTAGGCATTTTGTTGAACCATATAAATATGTGTGTTCATCTCTTTTATTTTCTCTATACTTATTTCATTTTACTGCCATGAACGTACGCATCAACATTGTACAACAGCACCAAACCGCTATTTGAGATACCAAACCACGCCGTACGAGGCTCGTATCGCCTTAGTGGGTCGGGAATAACTTTTTCTTCTCTTCCGACTTGTTGTGCAACTTTTATAGCATCAACACATTATTTCAGGACTTCTTCGTAGGATCACTTCCAATTCAACAAAACCGCAGAGAATGCTAGTACGAGGGATTTTTTTTTTGGTTGTTGTTTGGGGGGGGGGGGGGGGAGAGGGCGTTTAGTGGTTGTGGCATTAATGAAATCTTGTAGTCATCATCACAAGTCTTAATGTTAGTCCAAGACATGACATGTTTAACCAATATCAAGCATTTTTATTGCACACATCAATTAACAAAAGCATAACATTCATAGTAACTTTGATCCGAAGTATAATTATATGTTTTTAAGTCTTGTCTGCTACTAATTGAAGTCTACATTCAAGCCGCCTGGAATTCTCCTCTTGTGGTCGAAACATTGCAGAGAAAGCTCTGTTGCATCTTAAAATGGTAATTCTCTCGTGAAAGTGTTGATCTCAGCAGTTATGTACAGAGGAAGCTTCTTTGGACCACATTGAAAGAGTTCATCCATGACCCAAGTAGTTCATGGCCTAAATCATTTAAAATATAAATAATTCCTTGTTCTTTACAAACCATTGTGTATATACCAGTATTATTATCTCTCAATAAGAAACATCAATCTCAGGAATTGAACTTCAGCACTGAAGAATTAGTCGGAAAGGGACACGAAATTTCACATGACACTTTGAAAAGCAGAGCTTGCTCAAACTATAAATACATGCACAACCTCCTAGACAAGCCTCCAGTACCGTATCCGCTCTCAAACAAAATGACTGCTCCCAATTTTCTCTTCACATGTGTAATAGTTTTCTTCTGGTCCTTACTCCTATCTTCTTTTCACGCCATTCCTGCTTACCCAACTGATGATTCTCTCAAGTTCTCTGCTACTGATTCTCAGAAGGTTAATCTATCTCTCTACTATGATACTTTGTGTCCATTTTGCGCAACTTTCATAGTGAAAAACCTCACGGGAGTCTTCTACGAGGACCTCATCAACATCATCAATCTCAGGCTAGTTCCCTGGGGCAACTCTTACATCAATAAATCTAGCAATGGCATTGTTTGTCAGGTTACATATTCTCATCCCCATTTTGGTTTTTATTAGACTTCATATGAGAATAGCTGTTTTAGACCTTGTTTACTCCGGGATTTCTCTCAGAGACAATGTTTTTTTTCCTTCAGATGTATATGCCTAGCAGAGTTGACTGAGCACTAGTTTATTCTGCTCAGAAGTATGAGGTTTACATTATTGGTTGCTGAAAAAGCTGTTGGAAAATAGGAAAAAATAGAGTTTTGATTGCTTAAGCAATAAGTTGCCCAAAGTGAAATTCAACTAAGACGTGTGTTATGATCAGTTGAATGGTTTTCTCTGCAACCAAACAGGGATTGTACTGGCCGATGAAGCTCCAATTGAAGTCCTAAAATAGATCCATACTTTACTCTTTTTCTATGGTCAAAGTAGATTAATGAAATTAAAAGAAAAAAAGTACAATAAGAGGGGGCGGAGGATCCCAATAAATATTTCAAAACAAACATTACATTGCAGTAAATAAAAGCAAAAAAATAAATAAATAAATAAAAATGGTACCATTAGGTTTAAGTCCCATGACATTACAGTGAAGTTCATACTTTACTCATTAGCAATATATGGGCCCTCCCTCTTTGTCCTCATGACCTTTGGAATGTATTCTTTGCTGCTCAGCTACTCTATTCCCAATGTTTTGGCACCCATATAATTTATCCAGCCTAGTAGATGATGCCCTATGGCCCCTACATCAATGAAAATGTTTGACATTACATGCAATACAACCCTGTTTAATCTTTAGATATGATTGTTTCTCATTTTGGATTTGAATTTTGACAATATTTTGTAGCATGGCCCGGATGAATGCATACTCAATACTTTGGAAGCCTGTGCCAATGACATCTTGCAAAATGTGGTATGGCTACTTTCTATTCCATATTACTCTTAAGTTCATAACTAAATCAGATACCAATCTTCCATCCATTCAGAAGTCATCAGCATTGTCTCTCAAAGAACTTTCCTCTTTACAAAGTTACTTCCGAAGCCTGACATGACTTCTTGCATAATGTGGTTCTGAAGCTCTCTGTCAATTACTAATTCTGCATTGCAGAACAAGCATTATGCTTTGATGTACTGCTTTGAATTTCTAGCCATTGAAGGAAGGGAAAAAGATTGGAAAAGTTGTTTCAACTCTCTGGGGTTGCCCAAGAAACCCGTTTTGGATTGCAATATTAGTGGAAATGGAACAAGGGTTGGTTTCATTTATTTATTTACTTTCATTACCCTTTGGTCTTATTGTCCGAGCTTTTACTTCCTAACTGATTTGTTGATCTTAGAAGCCATTCAGTATTCTACTTTTAAATTTCTTAATATACAATAGGGAATATTGAGACATGCTGCTTTCTCTTATACTCTAAATGGTGAGATTTGCTGGGCTTGCTGCTGTTTTAGCAGGTGTTTTGTGATTTATTGGCACACATAAGAGGATTTACTAAATCACATCACCCATTACAAACGGGTTCATTACACCAGCAAATATTTTACTTTACCAAATGATGGGTTTATTTTACTTTACAAACGGGTTTATTTTACACCACCAGAAAAAATTATAATATAAATCACAAAATACGAAACCCAGGACATCAAACACAAACTCAAACAAATCCAAGCGAAAATCAAACATAAACCCAAACAGACCCAAGCAAAAATCAACCACAAATCCAAACAGACCCAAGCTAAAATCAAATACAAATCTAGAAAAAAGGAATCCAACTAAACCGAGAGAGAGAGAGAGAGAGAGAGAGAGAGAGAGAGAGATTAACATACTGTAGGTTTCATAATCGCAATGGCACAGCTAGGGTTTTGGATTCAAGAAACTTAAGAGTTGAAATACGAGAGACGAGAGTTGAGAAAAGATTGATTGACTGAAGAGGATTCGAGAGTTGAGAGATGAGCGGCGAGAGATGAGAGACACTGAGACAAAGTTGAGAGAGGGAAGGAAAAGTGAAGAGGATTCGAGATGTCTCTCAACAGCAAGGATTCAATCTAGCAATGGTGTCGTTTTTAGGGGAGGAAAAAAAAAACAGATGTATAACCCGGTTACGGATAACCGGGTTATAAAACTGGATCCGGGTTTTTTACAACCGCCCGGGTGTAATCCAGGCACTTATCCACCCGGATTTGGATTTTCAGACCGGACCGGAAAATAATCCGGTCCAGATGAACACCCCTAGTCTTAAGCCACGCATTTAATGCATATATATAAGTACTAGCTACTTTTTATTCAATGAAACTATATTAATATTTTATAAATATATATGATTCTAGAAAGAGAAATTAAAGATTCAAAATTATTAGTCTTTTTTGGAGTTACAATGTAGATGATCATCATGTGGCGAGCGCATGCACGTGCATGCCATGCGCGTCCTTAACTAAGGGATTTAATTTATAACGATTATTGAATTTTGAAGAAGTTAAAGAATTCATATATCATCGTGATGCATGCATGGGTATAGTTTCTTAATTTTACATATAACCTTATAATATAATAACATATATTATTTCTTATTTACTATATATACTAGGGGTGCTACCCGCCCCTTACGGGGCGGGGCCACCCCTTATCCGCCCCCCACCCCTGTATAAGTGGACCATGCATCACAACATCGAGGAGTGTGGGTGGCCATGTGATCGTGGGGTAAAAATGATTTCTCCGTGATCTCAGGTGATTTATATTATCATATTATTATATTATAATAATATTATATTATATTTATATACTTATTTTGAATACGCAGGTCCGTGCTGGATTCAGATTAAAGATGTGGGTGTGATCTTNCACATCAATTAACAAAAGCATAACATTCATAGTAACTTTGATCCGAAGTATAATTATATGTTTTTAAGTCTTGTCTGCTACTAATTGAAGTCTACATTCAAGCCGCCTGGAATTCTCCTCTTGTGGTCGAAACATTGCAGAGAAAGCTCTGTTGCATCTTAAAATGGTAATTCTCTCGTGAAAGTGTTGATCTCAGCAGTTATGTACAGAGGAAGCTTCTTTGGACCACATTGAAAGAGTTCATCCATGACCCAAGTAGTTCATGGCCTAAATCATTTAAAATATAAATAATTCCTTGTTCTTTACAAACCATTGTGTATATACCAGTATTATTATCTCTCAATAAGAAACATCAATCTCAGGAATTGAACTTCAGCACTGAAGAATTAGTCGGAAAGGGACACGAAATTTCACATGACACTTTGAAAAGCAGAGCTTGCTCAAACTATAAATACATGCACAACCTCCTAGACAAGCCTCCAGTACCGTATCCGCTCTCAAACAAAATGACTGCTCCCAATTTTCTCTTCACATGTGTAATAGTTTTCTTCTGGTCCTTACTCCTATCTTCTTTTCACGCCATTCCTGCTTACCCAACTGATGATTCTCTCAAGTTCTCTGCTACTGATTCTCAGAAGGTTAATCTATCTCTCTACTATGATACTTTGTGTCCATTTTGCGCAACTTTCATAGTGAAAAACCTCACGGGAGTCTTCTACGAGGACCTCATCAACATCATCAATCTCAGGCTAGTTCCCTGGGGCAACTCTTACATCAATAAATCTAGCAATGGCATTGTTTGTCAGGTTACATATTCTCATCCCCATTTTGGTTTTTATTAGACTTCATATGAGAATAGCTGTTTTAGACCTTGTTTACTCCGGGATTTCTCTCAGAGACAATGTTTTTTTTCCTTCAGATGTATATGCCTAGCAGAGTTGACTGAGCACTAGTTTATTCTGCTCAGAAGTATGAGGTTTACATTATTGGTTGCTGAAAAAGCTGTTGGAAAATAGGAAAAAATAGAGTTTTGATTGCTTAAGCAATAAGTTGCCCAAAGTGAAATTCAACTAAGACGTGTGTTATGATCAGTTGAATGGTTTTCTCTGCAACCAAACAGGGATTGTACTGGCCGATGAAGCTCCAATTGAAGTCCTAAAATAGATCCATACTTTACTCTTTTTCTATGGTCAAAGTAGATTAATGAAATTAAAAGAAAAAAAGTACAATAAGAGGGGGCGGAGGATCCCAATAAATATTTCAAAACAAACGTTACATTGCAGTAAATAAAAGCAAATAAAAAAAAATGGGACCATCAGGTTCAGTCCCATGACATTACAGTTAGTTCATACATTAGCAATATATGGGCCCTCCCTCTTTGTCCTCATGACCTTTGGAATGTATTCTTTGCTGCTCGGCTACTCTATTCCCAATGTTTTGGCACCCATATAATTTATCCAGCCTAGCAGATGATGCCCTACGGCCCCTACGGCCACCGGCAGAGTTACTGTGGCATGTCACCTCCATCAATGAAAATGTTTGACATTACATGCAATACAACCCTGTTTAATCTTTAGATATGATTGTTTCTCATGTTGGATTTGAATTTTGACAATATTTTGTAGCATGGCCCGGATGAATGCATACTCAATACTTTGGAAGCCTGTGCCATTGACGTCTTGCAAAATGTGGTATGGCTGCTTTCTATTCCATATTACTCTTAAGTTCATAACTAAATCAGATACCAATCTTCCATCCTTTCAGAAGTCATCAGCATTGTCCCTCAAAGAACTTTCCTCTTTACAAAGTTGCTTTCGAAGCCTGAGACATGACTTCTTGCCTAATGTGGTTCTGAAGCTCTCTTTCAATTGCTAATTCTCCATTGCAGAACAAGCATTACGCTTTGATATACTGCTTTGAATTTCTAGCCATTGAAGGAAGGGAAAAAGACTGGAAAAGTTGTTTCAACTCTCTGGGGTTGCCCAAGAAACCCGTTTTGGATTGCTATATTAGTGGAAATGGAACAAGGGTTGGTTTCATTTATTTATTTTTTTTCATTACCCTTTGGTCTTATTGTCCGAGCTTTTACTTCCTAACTGATTTGTTGATCTTAGAAGCCATTCAGTATTCTACTTTTAAATTTCTTAATATACAATAGGGAATGAGACATGCTGCTTTCTTCTATACTCTAAATGGTGAGGTCTAAAAGGAAATTGATATGCAGCTTGTGCAGAAGTATGCTGATGAAACTGCCCGTCTAAATCCCCCCCATACATTTGTGCCATGGGTGGTGGTGAATAATCATCCACTCCAAGAGGTTAGTCCCTAATTAATCTATTAAACATCCCCCCTCCTCTCTCTCTCTCTCATCAATATATGGCTGCTATTCATAATGCAGGAGTATCAAAATTTTGCAGCATACGTCTGCAAGGCATACAAAGGCAATGGTGCACCCGAGGTCTGCAAATCGCTTGTAACTCAGATCAACTAGATTACAAGGCATATGTAATCGATGAAATTTGCAATACATGTGAAACTATAAGACTAGACCCTAACCAAACCAATATCCTAGGCAAAAGACATGCATGATTTCGTACCTTGCACTTGAATGTAAGCTTCAGAATGAATCTACATTGTGTTCACTAAAAAACAATCATGTTTGATAATCATTGATCCCTCTCTCCACTTGAGTAAAATTTATAAGATCTCTCGGCACAACCATGCAAAAAGGATGGTACGAAAAGAGAAGATTAAAAGTTAAATTAAGATTTAAAAAAATTGAATTATTTATTATATTTTATGTAAAAATTTAAAAAAAATTATAATAATAAGATGCAATGAATTCAGAGTATTTCTCAATCCAAAAGGCATTTAAAAGTGCTCAATCAAACTATAGATATCAATGTGCTAACATTGACACTTTGTTAAAAGTTCTATTTATACTATAATAGCTCAAAATATGTTAAATTAGTAATTTACAATATCTTTCATTTAACAACTGACAATGATTTAAAGGTCAATGAGACTAATTTAACTTCCTACAAAGAGGAAAAAAATCCATCAATTTAATAACTTCTCTGATGCTGCAATATGAGCACATGACAGGTGACAACTGATAGCAAAGACTTACGCGTCCTGCCAAAAGCCTTCTTACCTAACTTCTCAGTTTAGCATGGTTTTAAAAAAGGCAAAAGGGGTAAACATACAAAGAAGAGATAATGAAAAGGTTAGGTGAACTTCAATTCATAAAATACATGTTGCTGATATACACAGATTAAATTTCATCAACGGATGGAATAAAACAAAAATCAGAGGGAATCTCTTCTTTTGCATTTGCTAAATTTCAAACTTTTCTATTTTGGTTGTTTCGAGTATGCTTTTTCTGGGCACCGGTTCCATCATCAAGTGCTTTCAGGAAAAGGATGCTAACGAGGGGAAAAGATACCGCAATACATGACCTCATGAAATTGCAGTAATAGGAAATGAGAACACCAGGCTTAAATAGTAGGTGATAATATAGATCCAATAACTTCAAAAGCAGAGCCCTTGGACCCACTCCTGCAGAGTAAACTCCTATCCGTGCATGGATCCAATAACTTTTACTATTATATTATAACATCAAGGCTGATTTCATGTTATTTTGTTGCAAATGCAAATAATCATATGCTAGAAAATCACATTTTTGTTTCTTGAATAAAATAAAATAAAAAACAAATGAATAATGAAACGAGTACCTCTTGCTGGCTGCAGGCACCAACCCAGCTCGTAGAAATAATTATAGAAAATCGTGCTACACAATAACTTATCGCAAACACAAACTAAAGATTACAGCTTGGAATATGCAAAAATGCGAAGTTTCTAGAAACGCCAGACCAAGAAAAAAAGGACTAAGAGAATTAGCACACTATAATACATGCCATCTGAATGGATAAATGTTATTATCTACGATGAACTTATCATTTTCCAAATGCCATTACATGCATCAAGGCAATCTATCTTCGTTAGGTCAAATTCAAACCTCTCGACCACCTTTTTATCCCTATCCACAATATCTGCAATTAACAAGGCTTAAGGAGAACAGAGTTGCGATAACATTTGGCCACCTTGAATCTGAAAATAGCCATGCAAAAGAAAATATATCAAATATGCCAAACAACAGCAGAAGGATACGCCCTGAGAATCTGGACTCGTCATCCAAGTTTGGTATGATATTTGTGACAGAAGCATACAATGAGAGCATCCTCCTGCAAGATAAAAAGACGTTGGCTTTTGGATTTATGGAAGTTTAACTGTTATTCTCCTCTAATTCACACAGACACACGCACACAATGTCCTACACTGCAGCAAACACTGATGCAAAAGATTCAGAACTATTTTTATGAGAGAGAGAGAGGTCAGTAAACACTGCAGCAAAAGATACGGGACAATTTCATGAAAAATGTCCTACAACCCTCAAATATTCATCTTATAAGAACAAAAATGGATCTCCATACATGTTTAATCATACATCTAAACTTGACAAACTCAGGCATGATTAAACATGTATGGAGACGATAATAGCCCCCACAAACATAATAAACTGTAAAAGGTTCTACAATTTATCAGGCTTGTAGCAGTTTGGCTAATATCCAGACTTCTTATATGAGACTAATTTCTATATAAAGATCTGGTGTAAATAAATTATTAAAGATAGAAAAGTTGTAGCTGCAACGGCCTATAAATGGTACACTCATCGAAGAACACAATTGGTTTTTCAACACATGAACCTAAAGCAGTAAATAAATTAATAAGCACTCAAGCACTGATCACTTTAGTTTGTTTTTTTAGCTAGATTATCATTTACCTTCTGTGCTATAAAATGAGAAAACATATACTTACTGTGCCCTCAGCTCATCCTGCTCAAGTTTCTTCAAAATTTGCCTTCGTTCTTGAACAGAAACCCGTTGGAGTTCCAAATCATTAATCTCGTTTGTGATAATTGTGTTCTATGTAAAAGAGACACTCAATAATCAACACCATTGGATAAAACCAAGGATCGAAAAGAGTTCATGATTAAAATTGACAATATACTTATCTAAGTTCATCCATAAGAAAATGTTCTTTCTCAATTTCATCGTCCAATTCTTTCTGAAGAAGGTCGATTTCAGAATCTGCAGCAACCTCAGTTTTAGCCTCCTCTGTTCTCTTCTTGCATACATCTATCTTTTTCTGATAATCTGCATCATATAAGAACATGTCAAGTGCACACTATAGCCTCAAAATATACAATACAAGCATAAATCAATTGAGATCCTTTCTGTTGCTTATAGCATGCGATTGAAAACCTAAAATCTCAGATATGACGTTGACTAAACTCTAAATGTTAGTCAGTGATATTAAAAAGAAGTACATTTTCAACTTATCCATCTTAAGCTCATAACTAAAGAAAAACATGCAAACATCTTTGCCTCAGCTATATCTTTCTAAGGCTTCAATATCAAAATTAAAATAATTCAAGCCCAATTTGAACCGTTCATTAATGTTTCCAATTCGCACGACCACAGTAGAAATTCTGGCTTTGGTGTCAAATTTGCACGAGGGAATTTTTTCACTATTCTCAAATCTTAAGTAGGATACTCAAAAAACTATCCCCATTCTGAATGATCAAAAGGCTTGACAAACTTTCTACGTTAACATGAAAAGTTTTACAAGAAGATGACATAAAATGGGACAGAGGATGTGGCCATAAGTTCAAGACCCACAGGGAGTGTGCCTAAACAACCAATCACAAAACATTGTGGAAAAGGGCATAGTAGCAGATCTTCACTAAGATTTTGTTCCTTGAAGAAATATTAATTCATATGTGTTTACTATGAAAGTGACCTATAAAAAAAAATGTGTTTACTATGAAAGTGAGCTTCAAAGAATAATTTTGTTCCATCTCAAGGGATGGAAGAATACATGTCCACAAATTTAGAAAAAAAGCCGGAGAGCTTTTCTCCTTGATCTTAAGATGGTGCAGTTTGTGAGTTTCTCTTTTAAAGTTTTAACATAAACCACAAGTGTGCTTCAAATATGTGTATATATAATCAAAAATAATTACCTTTCCATTATTATGGTCCTCTACAATCACTATATGCTGCGACACATATTATTACCCTGATTCTTGTTCTAAGATCACAATCACGAGAATCTTAACTAGAACCTGTAGTGCAATAGGTAGGTCCAACCTTGCCAAAGATAGGGATTTTAAATCTCCATACTCCCTTAAACCCATCCTCCTTTAACTAACTTATATTGTATTTATACTGCTCTAATATTCACCCACGACTCACTACCACTGAATGGGCACACAATATAAACATCATCATAAGAAGGAAGCAGCACATGGGCTTACTTTTTTGTATGCTTCCTGTGTACATGGGCTTCCCCTATTGCATTCGATGAATAAAATAAATCTTTACTTATAAAAAAATTAAAAAGAAGTAAGCAGCACATTGTCTCAGTCCCATCACTCTTACAGTCACGCTCCCTTTTCTAAAACCGAAAGACAAAATGAGTTCAGGTGCTGGTTCAAATATTCAAAAAGTATTTATTTTTCAACAGTTCGCACGAATTAAACTACCAAGACAGGATACTTCTAATTTGAACTAGATGCATTCATCCGATCTAGGACTCAAGCTCAAGCAAAGGGTCACGCAAACCACAGATGACCATAAACGTTTGTTTCAGGAAACTATAAAAATCGACATTTGTGGTTTAAATGTTAGCATAATTATATATATATGATACATAAATAAAATCAAATTAAAGGTCTTTAGAAGCGATAAAAAATGTTTCGGAAAAATCTAAATCATTAACTACAAAGACAAAAAAAAATCTAAAACACTTAAATCAAAACTAGCGGTGAAGCAAATTAGTTTATGAGACAGAAAAAAGAAGATGTTAATTTTAACGTCTGAAATGAGTGAAGAGACGAACCTTGAAGTAAGGATTGGGCCTCGAGGAAGTCGGCGTCACAGGAAGAGCGGAGGGCCTTGGAGTGTTCCAGACACTGAGAGATGTTGCTGAGGTCTCTCTTGTCCTTCAAGACGCGCACGAGGTCGTCGCTGTAGGAAATCAGCTGCTCTACGTCGATGTTTCTAGATGAATCGACCATTTTCTCGAGAGGTCGTTCCCGCACCGGATGGGTTTCTATGGTAGTCTAAGGTTTCAGCATTTCTTTTTCAACAAATAAGATTCAGAAATTAGGGCACAGAATCTTCGTGATAGCGGGAAAAACGAAGAAGAAATGAGAGGGAAGAAAATTTTGATTAAAAACCCAACCGTTTTGAGGTATTAAAATCTTATATATAAATCTTCTAACTTCATGGCAGAGCGTCGATATGTCCGAGTGGTTAAGGAGACAGACTCGAAATCTGTTGGGCTATGCCTGCGCAGGTTCGAATCCTGCTGTCGACGTTTTCAATTTTCCTTTTATTCCGTTGGTAATGACTAGCCATTGCAAGTCTAAAGTTTTGAAATTAAAGCTTATTTCTTATTGGACTAGCTATACCTAATAAGTTTAATATTTTATCTACAGTAAATTTAACCATATTTGGAGAGCTTCTGTGCAAAATTTAAATCTATATTTTATTATTTTATCTTTTAAGACCCATACTCACTCATGCTTTCCTCTTGTACAAAAACCAACATCACATAAAACGTTTCCTTCCGTTTACAATCACATGCAGGGATGTTTCAAAAAACAAAAAAAAATTTATTTTCTAATATAGCATGGATATATCTATTGTAAAAATGTTTACTAGTTTTTACAATTTTCTAATATAGCAGAGATATATTTATTGAGAAAACTTGGATATTCTATGAAAATATATTTCTAAAATAATAATTTTATTTTTTAATAAAGTTATTAATTAATATATCAAGTGTATTTATAAAATATTAGAAAAAAAAATTATCAAAATTATTAAAATATATAATATTATATTATTATTTAGAATTTAAAATAGCCAGTCCAATGTGGACTAGTCTAGCTAAAAGTTTATATTATAGCTAAAAGACCACATTAGAGCTCCATTTTAGACTTAGCAATGGCTAGTCCATTGCCAATGCTCTTGAGCCTTTTTATCATAAAGTGTAACAGTACGTACTGTTAGTCCCAATTTTCCTTTTAAGCATTTTTATCATAAAGTGTAAGAGTATTTGTTGTTAGTCCCAATACTTCTCCGCACTTCACCACCCTCATGCACTTCATCAGCAATAGAGAACACCGGAAAGTAAAACCCCACAGTTGGACTGCCACCCACTGTCGTCTTCAATTTTCTTTTTAAGCCTAATTTTCTTTTTAAGCCTTTTTATCATAAAATAAGAGCATGTTTGAGATTGAATTTGAAAGTTTAAAAAGTGCTTTTAATTCTTTAAAAGCTCTTTTAAAGAAAAATGATATGTCTGGTAAATTTATAAAAAGTGTTTTAATCACCTAAAAAAGTTGAAAATCTACTTTTTTAAAAAGTACTAAATTGAAGTTTTTATCGAAAAGCTCCCGTAGATAACTGTATATTTTAAAAAAATTAATATAACTAACTTTAAAAGTACTTTAGAGACATGGTTACCAAACAATAAATGATTTTTTAATAGTAGAGTTTATTATTTAAGTTATAAACTATAAGCCCTAAAGTTATAAGCTATATTTCCCAACACAATCTCAAGCATGCACTAAGTGTAACAGTATGTGCTGTTACCCCCAATACTTCCCCTCACTTCACTACTCTCATGCACTTCATCAGCAATAGAGAACGTCGGAAAGTAAAACTCCACAGTTGGACTGCAACCCCACTGCTCAGTTGTCTTCAATTTTCTTTTTAAGCCTTTTTATTATAAAATAAGTGTAACAGTATGTGCTGTTAGCCCCACACTTCACCACCTTCATGCACTTCATCGGCAACAAAGGATGTCGTCTTTTTAAGCCTTTTTATCATAAAATAAGTGTAACAGTATGTGCAGTTAGCCCCGATACTTCCCCGCACTTCACCACCCTTATGCACTTCATCAGCAATAGGAGGACACTGGAAAGCAAAACTCCACAGTTGGACTGCAACCCCCACTGCTCAGTCGTCTTTCTTTTTAAGCCTTTTTATCATAAAATAAGTGTAACAGTATGTGCTGTTAGCCCCAATACTTCCCCGCACTTCACCACCCTCATGCACTTCATCAGCAATAGAGAACGCCGAAAAGTAAAACTCCACAGTTGGACTGCAACCCCTTAGTTCAGTCGTCTTCAATTTTCTTTTTAAACCTTTTTATTATAAAATAAGTGTTACAGTATGTGTTGCTAGCCCCGCACTTCACCACCTTCATGCACTTCATCAGTAACAGAGGACGTCGTCTTTTTAAACCTTTTTATCATAAAATAAGTGTAACAGTATGTGCTGTTAGCCCCGAGACTTCCCCGCACTTCACCACCCTCATGCACTCCATCAAAAATAGAGGACATCGAAAAGCAAAACTCCATAGTTGGACTGCAACCCCCACTGCTCAATCGTCTTCAATTTTCTTTTTAAGCCTTTTTATCATAAAAAATAAGTGTAACAGTATGTGCTGTTAACCCCACACTTCACCACCCTTATGCACTTCATCGGCAACAAAGGATGCCGGAAAGCAAGACTCCATAGTTGGACTGCAACCCCCACCACTCAGTCGTCGTTCTCTTATCGATAAGTCCACGCCGAACCTTCTCTCACAATGCTCTCCGTTCTCTCTCTCTCTCTCTCTCTCTCTCTCTCTCTCTCTCTCTCTCTCTATGCCTGCTTTGCCGCCACACTCACCACTGTCGACCTCAGCCCATCTCCCTGCGCTGTTGCACGTTCACATCTCTATCGGTATGTGTAACAGCCCGCTAAAATTATCAGTTTTGGATTATTTCCCGACAGCAATCACATCTCTCTCGTCTTTACCCTCATCTGGAATCACGCGTATAGATTATCTTTTCCGTAAATCACGTATTTTTGTTCTTCACCGACAACTGTAAAATCATGAGTCTTCCAAGACCACGCCTAACCTTTCTCAAGCCCAAACTACCACTTTATGTGGTGGACAGCCACCGTACGCCGCCACGTACGTTCCTCCGATGCATGTTCGTGATGAACAACGAGCGACGCACGGGTTATCCCGTCGATGGTATAACCTTCTATCTCTAGTTATTTTACGTTTAAAATAGTTGGTTGGTTTGTGGATTGTGTAGTTGTATTTGTGGAATTCGTTGCATAGTTGTGAAGCGAAGTGTGGTTGTGAAGTGTTGAGTTTGATTGTGTATTTTGTGGACTGTGCTGTGAAGTATAGGCGTGAGATGGATGCCGTAGATGTGATACGGCGGGTTGTGTGAAGAGAATACGTGTGTAGCGTATTCTGTGTAATACAGCGACGTGCCGCGCGACGTGCGCTGTAGTGATGTGTGTCGTAGAAGGAAGGGAGTACGCATGTAGTGTACTCCGTGTTGTATGGCGATGCATCGTGTGATGTGCATCGTGTTGTTGAGAGTTGTAGCGAAGGAAGTACGCGTAGCGCGTACTCCGTGTCGCGTAGCGATGCACCTTGAGACGTGTATTGCAGTGATGGGTTTTGTAGTGTGAATGGAAGAGAGTTCACGTGAGTGTACTCTGTACTAGGTCGTGATACACCGGATGACGTGTCACGAAGGGTTGGATGGCGTAGCAGAGAAGTGTGGAGCGTATGGTGTAGTGTTGGGAAACTGTATGACAGTGTCCCGAAACAGTGATGATATGGATTATAGTCCGGGGTGACTGATGTCATCTTGTGGTTGACTATGGCTAAGAGTATATGGATTGAGAAAGGAATTGTTTGTTTGGTTATTATTGATAATTTTAATGAACTTGTTTTAGTGCAAAGGCTTTCTGAAGTCAAATTATCTCTTCTGAGTATAGTGAAACCTCACGTTGCCCGTGGTGTTGCAAGTGCTCATAATATGGCAATTAAGTTCAGAAGTGAAAATCTTAAGGACTTGAGTGTTCCTCTTCCAGCTGTTGTGCAGTTCCTCGTGTTTCGCACTCTATTCTCATAGAACGCGACGATCGAGGTAAGTTAGCCTCTAACTTACTATCAGTTTATTGTGTATGTGTGATGGGTAAGGGAACTACAATTTATGTATGTATGTTATCGTATATGCCATGTCATGCTATGTCATTACATGTTTATCTGTTACGTATGATTTAATCTCTCATGAATAATTATCTGTTACATAATCTTTTCTGTCATACAATGATGTATGTTATAAGTATGCCATGTTAAGTATGCCATGAAATGTTATGATTAAATCATATTGTGCCATTTACAAGTATACGCCATGTTAGAAAAGTATATGATATTAATTAATATCTCATGCATTAAGAAAGATAAGACATGTTATGTTACGTATAATACGTGGGGCCACAACAACTGTGGAGTACGTATTATATTTTATGTTACGTGAATACGTGGGGCCACAACAACTGTGGAGTACGTATTATATTTAATGTTACGTATATACGTGGGGCCACAACAACTGTGGAGTACGTATTATATTTTTATGTTACGTGTATACGTGGGGCCACAACAACTGTGGAGTACGTATTATTTTTTATGTTACGTGTATACGTGGGGCCACAACAACTGTGGAGTACGTATTATATTTTATGTTACGTGTATACGTGGGGCCACAACAACTGTGGAGTACGTATTATATTTTATGTTACGTGTATTCATGGGGCCACAACAACTGTGGAGCATGAAGTATGGGGCCACAACAACTGTGGAGCATACACTACGTGAGACACAGCAATTGTGACACGTAGAATACGTGGGGCCACAACAACTGTGGAGTACGTATTAAGTCAAGTTTCAGATCAAGTGCATGATAAGTCAAGTTTCAGATCAAGTTCATGTTTTGTTATGTACACGTACATGTTATGTTCATGATCAAGTTATGTTCCAAGTTCATGTTCACATCATGTTAAGTTCACGTTTACAGTATGTCTCAAGTTCACGTTTATGTCATGATATGTTCAAGTTTATGTTATTTTCAAGTTCATATTTATGTTATGCATGTTTACGTTCATGCTACATTTCAAGTCCATGTTATGTTTTAAACTCAAGTTCATGTCATGTTAAGTCAAGTTCAGTTCACGTTTAAGTTCTGGTTATGTCATGTTATATGTCAAGTTATGCTATGCTTATGTACGACTTTACTTATGCATTTATGCTTTTACTGCCATGCATGCATCTTTAACCTGTGTGTGAGTTTTATGTTAACTTACTGAGATTTGTAATCAAATCTCACTGTGGTAGTCCCAACTACCATTCCCCCCGAATGGTAGATCTTGTTACAGGACCCAAAGAAGAATTGGAATCTGACCATCTGAATACGGTCATCTAGGCTACGGTGCGATGTTGATGATGGTATAGTATTTAACTTAGGTTAATGCTTGTACTTTTGGAGTTGTATCTCAAGTATTCTTTTGATCACAACCATTTTGGACTAGTGTAGTGATCACGGCTTTTTAGTATGTTTTTATGTATGAAATATGTTTCAAGTATTTGGGATATTTTTAGTTTGGTGCATAGTATTGCTAAAGAAAAAAAAAAAATATCCGCTGCGAATATTGCATAATGCTAGATGCATGTTAGGAACATTGCATCTTATATGTCATGAACGGGGGCAGGTAACCTTGTGTTGCATGTCTCGACGCTTCAAATGTCCGTTCAATCCCAAGCGGAATTTGGGGGCGTCACAGGTGGTATCAGAGCAATACGTCTCTGGGTTATAAATCCACATGTCCTTAGGAAATGCACCAAATACTAGGCTTGAGATTTTAGTATTCATTAGGCTTGAATTTCTTCGAGATCATGTGCAGAAAAGCGATATAGTATTAGAGTTCACAAACACATGATCAGTTAGCAGATATATTCACAAAACCTTTACCAGAAGATAGATTATATATGATTAGAAGAGAAATAGGTATGAAGCATGTTACGAATATCTCTTAAAGGATAAACCAGAGTTCATAAATATAGAGAGATTTAAAAAAAAAAAAAAAAGCTTCTACATAAACTTGAGGTTCTTAGCCTCATGTTGGAGACGCTCATTCTCTTCATACAATATCATGTCATCCCTATTCATGGGAGCTGGCAAGCGGAATGAAGAATCCAATAGAGTTTTCAGCTGTTTATTCTGCTGCCGAAGGATTCCTTCCCTGGTGTGAGACTCTTGAACAATTCGTTGAAGTACAACAATTTGTTCTTTAAGCCTTTCAACCTCATGGTTTTTGGCTTGTACCCGCTGGGAAAAAGCAATAATAGAGGATGAGTAGCGAGTCCCAAGACTCACCAAGTCGTAGACAGCATCGGAGTCTGACTTATTAGCCATACTAGTATTTTCTTGCTGCAGCATGGCACCTATGGCAGCTGCAGAAAGGACAGGAGGTTGAGGTGCTGAATACCTCATGGTTGGATCTAGAGAAATGTTAGAAGAGTGAGCCATGGAGAAAAGAATTGAAAACTTAAGGCGAGAATGTTGAAGGAATGCAGAGGAGTTATAGAGATGAGAATAAGTTTTGATGCATATTGGATTGAGTTGAAGACTGATTTTATAGAGATAACATAAAGAAGAAGACAAACTTTTATCTCTTCAAATCTTATTTAGTCAAAAGAAATACAAGATCTGCTGGACACGCTTTGTCAAAAGTTTCTTTCTAAGCCAGCTAGATTAACAGTAGTTTGTCCCTATTTCTCTAGAAAACGATGAACCTCTGCTGTTAGCTGCCGATGTTGACCCTGTATCTGAATCCTTTCTCGTTCCAGCTCTTCTATTCGTGGTTGCAGATCATGAGCATACCAATCTGCAAATTTCTTCAACTCTTGGTTTTCTTGCTGTAGCCTTTTATTTTCTCTATCCTTATTAGCAAGCTTCTGTTGTAACTCAGATATTTGGATGTTAAGATGATCAATCTCACTTACCCTCGCCAGTAACCTCCGAGACATGATCGTAACAGAGGCAGCATATTGACTACTGAGCTTCCATGATTCTGTAATAATCTCAGAATCAGTCCTACTAGAAGAACAGTTCGCTGCTCCTATCGTAGTATTGACGACCTCAGGAGAGAAGATTGATGGTTGATGCGTCAAGGGTTCCTGATTCAAGTCTGGAACATTAGTGGAAGAGTTTTGCCCAGCCATTATTTTGTTATGGAAAAACAAAACACAGGTCAAGAAGCGATGTTTTTTCTTTCCGATGGATGAAGATGATCCTGTTTCTTTATAGAAACTCAAAGCCTTCAATCACGGTTGTCATCAACATCAGGCGTTTGTTCAAATCACTAGCCGTATTAAATTCATAGAGTAGGCCCCGAGACTTTGCAGCACTTGTCGGGTCACGGACGGTTCTTTTTTTTTTAAACTATCTACAGTGTTTTAAGCGTGTTTTATGTTTGTACTTGCGTCGATTTCGAGGACGAAATCTTTTTTTTAGGAGGGGAGGATGTAACAGCCCGCTAGAAATTCAATGGTGGAATTTCTATAGACATTAGAAATCTCGTGAAAACCCCATAAGTTTTTACGAATCGGCTAATCGCATAAGTTCTAGTATGTCAACATAATTAGTTTTATCACTCACTATGGTGCCAGAAATGTGATTTTATTTGTTTGAGGTAGTTAGAAGTGTCAGATTACGTTATAGTTTACGCCACTAGACTCAGTTGAATATTTAGGATTTTTCAGTACTAAGTTTATTATGCACTTTTTCGGAGTGAATAGTAACCTCGATAAGCGTACTAAGTGCAGTGGTTTCAAAATCACAGTGTGAAATGTCCAAATTAGGTTAGAGAAGTTTTATTTGGACACTTGGCAAGATCTTAACCACACATAATGAATAGTATTAGATACTTGGCACAAAGAGAAACCATTAGATGGATTTGTGAAGGAAATCAATGTGTGAGATCATGCCACCTAAGCAAAACAGTTTTTTTTCATCTGATCAACCAAATTGAGTTAGATGAAGAGGGTTTCAACCCTAGTAAAACCCTAAATGGTTGGAATCCTTTTGAAACCCCAAAAACTTGGTTGAAACCGAAACCCTAAACGGTTTCCCCAAACCCTAAAGTTGGCATTCAAACCCTTTTTGATCCAATTTCTAGTATTGTGTTTAATCACTTGATTAAATCACTTTCACATGCTATTAATTTCTCAAATTCCTATTATGACATCTTTATCCAACATTTTAAACCTTAGAAATTTGATTGGGCCAAGAAAAATTGGATTTGGGCTTGATAGCATCTCAAACCCTAACCAAACCCCCTTTAAACCCCAAATTGAAGCCCACTTGGTTGAGGCCCACTAAGGCCCACTAAAGCCCACGAATTTTGGCCACCTTGGCATAGCTTCTTGGAGAAATTTCCTCCCCCACTTGGCAGACCATTCATTGCATCAAGTTGCACTCATTAATATGGAGGAACCCACCCCATCAAGTCCCATGTCTCATAGCCTTTGTAAGTTGTCTTTTGCCCCCCACTATCCTCTACATTATGTCACATGTCTACACCTCCACTCAATGATCATTAAGGTCCAAATATTCTCCCTACAGAAGTCTTGAGTCGTGCAAGACACACTTACTTCACTTTAATCATTTCTTCACCCCGTTCTTAGAGAGAAACCCAAAAGAGCTCTCTCGGGCAGATTTCTGGGTCTTTTTGCGTGGAGTTTTTCGACCCTTTGTAAGTATTTTCACACGATGACTCCTTCATAAAAGTTGTTCCTCTTTGAGTCTAGTTTCCGTAGATGTATTTTTCGTATCATTCCATGGTCATTTGGTCGGTCAAAAGTATTTTTAACCATGGAAAGGTCATTCTGGGCGTGAATCTGGAGAGTGTGTTATGTTTTGGAGTTTTTGACCAAGCTAATGGATATATCTTGGTCCGAAAATTTTATGGAGTGTTCTTAGAATGTGTTTAAGAGTTTTCATTGAGGTTTTGTTGCATGAATAAAGATTTTGATGATAGATTTTATTAGATCTAGAAACATGAAAACTGGAAGTGACAAAACAGTTTTTATTTGGATAAAGTTTGAATATTTTGAGGTTTGATCTTACTCTAAAGGCTTTGATATTTTTATATGATGATCCTAAGTCTCTTATTTTCATGTTAGGATGTTATTTTGGAGATATTTAGTATTAGTTTCAAAGATATGATTTTTCTATGCAAGAGAATTTCGGTTAGGCCTAAGATTTGATGTTTTTAGGTTAGATCCATGTTTTATTGGGTTTTAGCCATGTGATTTTAATTTTGATGGTTGGATATTCTTTAGGACACGTTTTTAAACCATGTGATACTTTATTTCAAAGATCTCACCTTCTTAAGCCATTGATCAAGAGATTTATCAAAGCTAGTTAAGAAAAAGTTTCTGTTTTTGGACTAAGTGTAAAATCAAAAACTCCAAGTGTTATTTTTGTGATTTTGGTGACTTTAGTTTGATGATTTAAAGCATGGTTTATCTGAGGATGATGTTATGAATATGTTAGAAGTAAGATTAGATTTTTTGGAATTCTTGGAGATGTTTTGATTTAAGGACAAAGCTTGTGATTCAAGTGTTTTGATCTTTTTACAAAAAAGTTTGGTGTTGATTATTAGCTTTTTCTAAATGGATGTTTCAAGTATGGTTTTAAACTTAGGATTGGAAGATGTTTGTTGTAAAATTTTGGTTTAAGCATGAGTTTTGAAGTTGGAAGGAATTGTAACAAAAATCAAGAGAAATGGCCTATGGATGTTTCGGCCATAGTGTGTTTTCCATAGTGTTGTTTTGTTTTAAATTTTTTTCTGAGTTGATATTTGAGTTTAGAACAAAATTTACATGAGGAATGTAAATTTTGGAAATTTTTGGAGTTAGGATATGAAATCCTTAAGTTATGGGTAAAATGGTCGTTTTCCCACATGTAGAGGGTAAAATGATAATTTTACTCTAAGATAACTTGTTTCCATGTTTCTAATTGTTAGTAATTAAATTTCTAACTTTTAGAATGACCTTTTACAGTTTCTCGTATATCGCACTTTATTCTCGTAGAACGTGACAATCGAGGTAAGTTAGCCTCTAACTTACTATCAGTTTATTGTGTATGTGTGATGGGTAAGAGAACTACAATTTATGTATGTATGTTATCGTATATGCCATGTCATGCTATGTCATTACATGTTTATCTGCTACGTATGATTTAATCTCTCATGAATAATTATCTGTTACATAATCTTTTCTATCATACAATGATGTATGTTATAAGTATGCCATGTTAAGTATGCCATGAAATGTTATGATTAAATCATATTGTGTCATTTACAAGTATACGCCATGTTAGAAAAGTATATGATATTAATTAATATCTCATGCATTAAGAAAGATAAGACATGTTATGTTACGTATAATACGTGGGGCCACAACAACTGTGGAGTACGTATTATATTTTATGTTACGTGAATACGTGGGGCCACAACAACTGTGGAGTACGTATTATATTTAATGTTACGTATATACGTGGGGCCACAACAACTGTGGAGTACGTATTATATTTTTATGTTACGTGTATACGTGGGGCCACAACAACTGTGGAGTACGTATTATTTTTTATGTTACGTGTATACGTGGGGCCACAACAACTGTGGAGTACGTATTATATTTTATGTTACGTGTATACGTGGGGCCACAACAACTGTGGAGTACGTATTATATTTTATGTTACGTGTATACGTGGGGCCACAACAACTGTGGAGTACGTATTATATTTTATGTTACGTGTATACGTGGGGCCACAACAACTGTGGAGTACGTATTATATTTTATGTTACGTGTATACGTGGGGCCACAACAACTGTGGAGTACGTATTATATTTTATGTTACGTGTATACGTGGGGCCACAACAACTGTGGAGTACGTATTATATTTTATGTTACGTGTATACGTGGGGCCACAACAACTGTGGAGTACGTATTATATTTTATGTTACGTGTATACATGGGGCCACAACAACTGTGGAGCATGAAGTATGGGGCCACAACAACTGTGGAGCATACACTACGTGAGACACAGCAATTGTGACACGTAGAATACGTGGGGCCACAACAACTGTGGAGTACGTATTAAGTCAAGTTTCAGATCAAGTGCATGATAAGTCAAGTTTCAGATCAAGTTCATGTTTTGTTATGTACACGTACATGTTATGTTCATGATCAAGTTATGTTCCAAGTTCATGTTCACATCATGTTAAGTTCACGTTTACAGTATGTCTCAAGTTCACGTTTATGTCATGATATGTTCAAGTTTATGTTATTTTCAAGTTCATATTTATGTTATGCATGTTTACGTTCATGCTACATTTCAAGTCCATGTTATGTTTTAAACTCAAGTTCATGTCATGTTAAGTCAAGTTCAGTTCACGTTTAAGTTCTGGTTATGTCATGTTATATGTCAAGTTATGCTATGCTTATGTACGACTTTACTTATGCATTTATGCTTTTACTGCCATGCATGCATTTTTAACCTGTGTGTGAGTTTTATGTTAACTTACTGAGATTTGTAATCAAATCTCACTTTGGTAGTCCCAACTACCATTCCCCCCGAATGGTAGATCTTGTTACAGGACCCAAAGGAGAATTGAAATCTGACCAACTGAATACGGTCATCTAGGCTACGGTGCGATGTTGATGATGGTATAGTATTTAACTTAGGTTAATACTTGTACTTTTGGATTTGTATCTCAAGTATTCTTTTGATCATAACCATTTTGGACTAGTGTGGTGATCACTGCTATTTAGTATGCCTTTATGTATGAAATATGTTTCAAGTATTTGGAAATTTTTAGTTTGGTGCATAGTATTGCTAAAGAAAAAAATTATCCGCTGCGAATATTGCATAATGCTAGATGCATGTTAGGAACATTACATCTTATATGTCATGAACGGGGGCAGGTAACCTTGTGTTGCATGTCTCGACGCTTCAAATGTCCGTTCAATCCCAAGCGGAATTTGGGGGCGTCACAGTATGGAGCTCAAATTATAATAATTTGAGTTTGAATAACACTTTGAAAATAGTTGTATTGACATCTTATGTTTTGGTCATAAGCTTCAAGATTTCTTTAAAAAACGGTAGGACCAAAACAAGACATGTTCTCTTCATATAAATCCTCTCATCATAACAATACTCAGGCATACATGAAGCATATTATTTTCATTTTGTCTTTCTGGTATGCATGAGAATATGATATTTAATTAGAAATTCATGCATCAAACAAGAACGTGCTAAACATATCGGATTATCCATTGAAAAATTATAATTAATCATATGCATTAAACCTTAATACACATATAAATCCCAATCTTACTCATTTTTCTTAGCAACATGGTTACTTCTTCTAAATTGATCTCATTTTATTCCAATCATGTTTTCTTGCATGTTTAGTATTATTTACTATTATTATTTTTGTTGAAAATAAGTAAAAATAGGTTTCTATATGGAATGAATACTATGAACAGCAAGAGAGGATATTTATAGAGAAAAATAAAATAAAATAAGAAAATAAATAAATACAAGATCTTCTAATAAAGGTAGTATTTTAATAAAATACTACTTTTATAACAAATACAACAAATAAATGTTATTGAATAGCAAAAAAAAACAAATAAATGTTACAACACCTTTTTATTTTACTTGTTCATCTATCTTCGATCTAACTTTTGAAGTTTAGAAAAAAAAATAATTAATAATAAATAGCAAGCAATGCTTTGTTTTTAATTTTAATTTTTATTGCTTAAAATAAATTTATTTTGTTAAAACTATATCTATATATCTTTATATATATATAAAGTGGCTATCTAACGAAATTTTGTTTGTTTAACGGTTTTTGTTGTTTTACCGTTAAAATTAACGTCTTTAGTTATATGAATAAATTAAAGTGGCTCTCTCTCTTCTTAAAAGTTTTTATTTTTTTAATCTCTCTCCCCAATCAATTATGAATAAATTCATAGTTATCAAAATTTATGCAGCATGCATCAATTCTCGAACCCATGCATTAATGATCATTTATTAAAGATTTACTTTATATATATCTATATAAATTATAATTTATATATAAATTTATATGTGTGATTTAAAATTTCTATTCATTCCTTATATAAATAAAGAGAAATGTAAAATAATTAAATTTAAATCTATTACTAACTACATTTACGAATACAATTATATCAATAAAATATTATTTATTTATCAATTTAAATTCATTGTGAAACATTAAAATCAAATAATAATATCTTATAAAAATCTTAGTATTTGATTTCTTTATAAAAATTATATCACTTTTTAAAAATAATCGCTTTATTAAATTAAGAAAATGTGCTCTGTGCGTTGCTTTACTGTTATGGTTTGTCTCATACGCTACACAGTTTTGGTTTAAGGATTGTTTTTTTTTTCTTCACGTATTTGTTGTTTCCAGCCGTACCCAGGAGTACATGCAGTAGTAAATAATAAGATTTTAATTCTAAATGTTTTAAAACCGATTTAAGTTTATCTTACTATTTGATGATAAAAATTATTATTATTTTTTTAAAAGCATTACATTATTAATCAAAAAATTTTCCTTTATAAAAATAATATTTCTATACACTATGCAACGTCCTATATAACCTGCGCAATGCACGAATTGTTATGTATATTTATATTTTAATATGAACTGCTGTAACTTTTATGTTTTATTTTTTTATTACATATAAATATATAAACCGATTCAAATCTACACCTAAATACACTATTTCAACTTTTATATTGTTTCGTCAAATAAACCACCCTATAAACCGTTTCAAATTTCTCCATTATAAAATCCAGTCTCTTTCTAAAATCTCTCTTCCTTATACACAGCATACACAACAATCTGCGCATTACGTGGGCTATAGGCTGGTTCTTATAATTGTTAGACAGAAGTCTCGAAAAATGTTAATCCAATAGTAATCGAAAACTTTATTCTTAAAAAAAAAAAAAAGAGTATTTGAAAATTATGATTTACAAATTAGTTATAAATTATAAATTGATAAATTTCGTGTAGTTTTTTTTATAAAAAAATAAATTTTATTAATAAAAAATAAGTTTTTTACATTTTCTTTAAATGATATTTTTTTTAATACAAATTTATGCATATTGTAAATAAATTTTTATGCCGGTAAGTCCAAACATGGGAAGCTTGGCCTGACTGGGTGACCCTGGGCTCATTAGAGGCCTTTGGTCCATCAGAGGTCGGCCTATGACTATAATCGCATAAAAAGACTCCCAAGACGTAAGGAAAGAAGAGGCACCTCACATTGACATTCCCTTACGGAGCCTAGTGTCATGTAGTATTGTGCAGACAAGTGGGCAATAAACGTGGGAAGCCCATGATCTTCTAACAGGTAGGGGAAGGATGAGCCAAATAGCGTGCACCCACAGGAAGAAAGGACAAGAAGCCACACCATATTAATTGTGCTACCCCATAAGCTACGTCTCATTAAAGAGATCTGACTAAAAGAATTGGTGAGTAGACATATCCTTTTGACATGAGGTATGGGTAGTTAACCTCAAGAAACCTAGTATAAAAAGTAATTCTTACATATGAAGAATTCTCTATTCACTTGCATAAAACTATTAAGATGATAATGTTTAGGCATCAGAGACTTTCCAACCTCTACTAAGGCTTTTGTCTTTTTGTATTTTCTTTGTATTTACAGGCCCAAAACTGAATATTCGAGTCATTAGAGTCTGATCCAAAAGTATGCAAAATAACATATTTTTTGTTTATCTATTTAGAATTTGTAGAAATTATTTCTCATCCTGTAACATGCTAGTATGAGTGGCAATATGTGATACAATTTGTTAACTCAACATGAATACGACACGATAATAGCGGGTTTGAGTTTAGTTTTAATGGATTTGGATCAAAACGTGTTGACTTGTTAAGGCACGATTATTTAATGGGTTGATAACGAGTCAACCCGTTTTGACACGTTATGATCCGTTAAGAAATTTAAAGTTATAATTATACCTTTATACTTACAAGTAACATTTTTAGAATTTTAATTTAAATATTTTTATTATTTGGATTGTAATTTTAGACTTGTAGTTAATTTTATAATTTTTATAGATAATGTAATTTTAATATTTATATTAAATTATATTAAATTTAATTATGTCAAATCAGTTAATTTTTAATTTATTCAATCTATTTACGTGAACCAGTTGACACGACACAATTCATTATCTTAACTAGTCATATTAAGGTTTGATATTTTGACGTAATAAACTTAATAAATTAGGTTCGAATTTATCTATATAATATAATATAAATATCTTAGACTATTTGTTAATATGACTTGACATATGCATTCTATACGTTACCTCAATCCATGTACCGTATCCGAGAAGCCAAACGGCCCTTAATTCTTGGGGACCATCATCACGTACACCCGATCAGAGCCCTTCCTTTTCACCCCCCACACATTCTCACTCGCTTGCACTCAGTCCCCAAGAGAGATAGACCGACCTTCAAAGTGACCACCGAATCTGAGCTCGGAGCCGTGAAACCCTAAATAACCGGCGTACGTAGCACAAGAAGACAGCGAGAGAGAGGACAAAGCGAAGTTCATCAGGACCGCTTCATTTACTTCTCCAAAGTCCACTCGGTATCTTCTTCTTCTAATTGTTTTTGTTCTTGTTTTGCTCTAAAGATTAAATTCGGAGTACCTGTTGTTATAATGGAAATGAAATTGTTTCTCAGCAGTTCACTGCACTTTATGCTTCCTAGAAAGAGAGCGGCGGGAGCGGAGGCTGTTCAGACCACCACCGAATCCTCGCCTAAGAAGCATTGCACGGCCGTCACCACGGGGAACTCTAGGAGCAACGACGATAACAACAACTCGATCGCCGACACCGAAGACCATATAATGGCTTTGGGAAATGGGAATTCGATTGATATTGACGAGGATCTCCACAGCCGTCAGCTTGCGGTCTATGGCCGTGAGACGATGCGCCGGCTTTTTGCCTCCAACGTTCTCATTTCCGGCATGCAAGGTCTCGGTGCCGAGATCGGTACGTAAATACATATATTTATTTTTTCTAAGATTGAAAGTCGTGGATACTTCCTTTCTTTTGTTTGTTTTCTTGAAGTTTCACTTGTGATGGAATCCCGCATCCATGAAAAAAAAACGAGTATTGGTATTATAATTTTTTTTATCCACAATGCTTTATGCGTTTTTTCAGCAAAGAACATTGTTCTTGCGGGTATGAAGTCCGTCACTCTGCATGACGAAGGTGCTGTGGAGCTGTGGGATCTATCTGGGAATTTCATTTTCTCAGAGGATGACGTGGGGAAAAATCGGGCCCTCGCTTCTATCCAGAAATTGCAAGAGTTAAATAACTCTGTGGTCATATCTACTTTAACAACAGAATTGACTAAGGAACAACTTTCCGATTTCCAGGTAATTTTTTTGAGTCATTTAACGATTATTGGTGCATTTCATTAGATAAAAATGCTTAATTTTCATTGCCGGTGCTTCATGTCCAGAACCTCTCTGTTTTGTTTTTGTTTTTGTTTAAAGGGTGTTTGGTAGTATTAGTCGAGGATAAAGAAAACTAAAAATAAGATTATTGAGAAGAAAAAGCAAAAATATCGTGAACATCTGAATGCAGTGGGAGAAATAACACCACATGGTAAGCAAAAGCACAGAAGATGAGAAACTTGCTAATGGATCCAATTTGTTATGGTCTTGTCTTATTCCTTTTAATATTGTTACATCTTTGCGTTGCTACCAAAAATAAATAAATAAATATAGTCGTTCTTTACAAGGAATTGTATGTGCATGTGGATGGATGGATGGATGGTACAATGCGAGAATCTAAAATTTGGAGGAATTAAGCATTTTTATGTGTTCCATGTTTCATTGTTCGTATTAAGTATAGTAGTAAAACGTGCCACCTGTACAGTCCAATAAAAAATTAGAACTACTACTATACTTGATAGTTTGTCTTTTTAACTTTCACAATCTGTATTAATTTTAACACAGCCGATAAAAGTGTGTTGAAAAGAAGGTTGATGAAGTCAGAGAGGATGGAAGAGAGAGAGCTGGTGACTTAAACAGCCACTACTCGTCTTTTTTCAATTTAAATTCTCTAAGGGGTAGTAAGATTGCAACCACAAACAAACTTTGTGGTTGGTTTAATTATTTCCAATTTTTTCTTAGAATGCATCTAGGCATTTCTTTTGTATACTCCTTGTGTACATGGACATTGCCTATTTCATTCGTATTAATAAAACTTTCTTACTTGTAAAAGAAATTATTCCAATATTTTATTGTTCTTTCTACAAGTATTTTAATGAGATCTTCCAGAGCCTATCTTGCTAGATAAGAAAATTGACTTTTTTTGAATTTGGCTTGGGCACATTTGGGTGGATGTTTATCCAAGTTGGAAAATTTTTTCTTTGATAAAATGGAATAATATTGTTGAATGCTAATATAAGCTTCTCTAAAATCTTCATAGATCTCTCTTTCCTCATTCCATATGTGTGGGATTGTGATTGCAAACTTTTGGAAATTTTTATTGGTGGCAACCGAAGTTTGAGTGGGACTAAAGGGGACCACTCAAAGGCTGAAGGAATTATGTTTATATTGTCAGGACTCAGTTCTTTTTATAGTTTTATGAACTGTGATTATTCTAGGTATCATTAATATGCTATTGCCAAACATTAAGCGATTTTATTTCTTCTATTAAATTATTATACCCTATTTCTGTTCTTTTCTTTCCTGCACAAACTCATAGTTTTGTGTATGGTAATGGCGGGTAGTTGGACTAGTGACTTGATGCTTTTGTGGGTTGTTCCTTTCAAAGAACTTGATAAGGAATATGATCATTCAAAGCCCTTCACATCTAGTTAAAGTAGACAAATTTTGTATAAAAACAGTTGGTTTAATCACATTGAAGTCTGCAAAATGTAATTTCAATATTGGAGAAGATGTGTGTAGTTTGATACTGATTGTGCTTCTGAGTTCTGAGTGATTTATATTAATATTTGTTTTCTTTGCTTTCTTTATTATATATGAATTAAGCAATTTGACATTCGAATTCCTACAGGTGGTAGTTTTTACCGATATTAGCTTGGAGAAAGCAATTGAATTTGACGATTACTGCCATAACCATCAACCTCCAATCTCCTTTATAAAATCTGAAGTACGAGGTCTTTTTGGTAGTATGTTCTGTGACTTTGGCCCTGAGTTTACAGTTTTTGATGTTGATGGAAAAGATCCACATACAGGCATAATTGCATCTATTAGCAATGACAACCCTGCTCTTGTGACCTGTGTTGATGATGAGAGACTTGAGTTTCAGGATGGAGATCTTGTTGTGTTCTCTGAAGTCAATGGAATGACAGAATTAAATGATGGAAAGCCAAGGAAGATAAAGAATGTAAGACCCTACTCATTCGCTATTGAGGAGGATACCGCAAAGTTTTCTGCATACGTGAAAGGTGGTATTGTGACACAGGTGAAGCAACCTAAGGTATTGAACTTCAAGCCTTTGCGAGAAGCACTAAAGGACCCTGGCGATTTCCTTCTAAGTGACTTCTCCAAGTTTGATCGTCCACCACTCCTACACCTGGCATTTCAGGCGCTTGATAAATTTCAGTCAGAGTTTGGACACTTCCCAGTTGCTGGATCAGAGGATGATGCTCAGATATTCATTACTTCTGTCACTAGCATGAATGATGCCTTATTGGATGGGAGGCTCGAGGCAATTGACCAAATCCTTCTTCGTCATTTTGCATCTGGTGCTAGGGCTGTCCTGAATCCCATGGCTGCCATGTTTGGTGGTATTGTTGGACAGGAAGTTGTGAAGGCTTGCTCTGGGAAGTTTCATCCTCTTTTTCAGGTTAGTTACATTAGTTTGGGTTGAATCTCTATGGATCTGCGAACCTGATCTAGTGATGATCAGGTCTTCACTTCATCCAGAGTGTGGATTGGGTCTGCTAACCTGATTGAGTGAACTCTTAGTTTTATCTTCCGTCTTGAGTTTAGCATCAATTCGAACATTGATATTTTATCCTATTTTTAAGTTCTGATGATGTATATTTTCAACTCAAATATTTTGTATGTTTTTTCCACAGTTTTTCTACTTTGAATCAGTCGAGTCTCTTCCTGCAGAACCCTTGCTTCCTAGTGATTTGAAACCATTAAACAGTCGTTATGATGCACAAATTTCAGTGTTTGGATCCAAGATCCAAAAGAAGTTGGAGGATGCAAAAATATTTGTTGTAGGATCTGGCGCACTAGGGTGTGAATTTTTGAAGAATTTAGCTTTGATGGGAGTTTCTTGTGGTAAACAAGGGAAGTTAACAATTACCGATGATGATGTAATTGAGAAAAGTAACCTTAGCAGGCAGTTTCTCTTCCGGGACTGGAACATTGGACAGGCTAAGTCAACAGTAGCTGCCTCAGCTGCTGCTTTGATAAACCCTAGTCTCAACATTGAAGCACTGCAGAATCGTGCGGGCCCTGAGACGGAGAATGTGTTCAATGATGAATTCTGGGAGAATCTTAGTGTTGTTGTCAATGCTTTGGACAATGTGAATGCTAGGCTTTACATTGATCAAAGATGCTTATATTTCCAGAAGCCACTTCTAGAATCAGGAACCCTGGGTGCCAAGTGCAACACTCAGATGGTCATTCCTCACCTTACGGAAAATTATGGTGCTTCACGGGACCCACCTGAAAAGCAAGCACCCATGTGCACAGTTCACTCATTCCCTCACAATATTGACCACTGCTTGACATGGGCTCGATCTGAGTTTGAGGGTTTGCTTGAGAAGACACCGGCTGAAGTAAATACTTATCTAACCAACCCAAATGAATACGCATCTGCAATGAAGAAGGCTGGTGATGCTCAGGCCAGGGATAACTTGGAACGTGTACTTGAATGCCTTGACAAGGAGAGATGTGAAACCTTCCAAGATTGCATAAATTGGGCTCGTCTGAAGTGCGGTTTCTATTTATATTGGTCCATTTATTAGTTTACATTATAGCATTGTGTTTTTTAGTTCAGCTTCTGATGGCATGTATTAATGGAACCAGGTTTGAGGACTACTTTGCTAACCGTGTTAAGCAGTTAACATACACTTTTCCTGAGGATGCCACAACCAGTAACGGGGCTCCATTCTGGTCTGCTCCCAAGCGTTTCCCTCGCCCACTGCAGTTCTCAGTTGATGATCCCAGCCACCTTTATTTTATTATGTCAGGGTCTGTGCTACGTGCAGAGACATTTGGCATCCCAATTCCTGATTGGCTCAAGTCTCCTAGAAAACTGGCTGATGCTGCTAACCAAGTGCGAGTCCCTGATTTCCAACCCAAGAGAGGTGTTAAGATTGTTACAGACGAGAAAGCTAGTAGCTTTTCCACTTCATCCATTGATGATGCTGCAGTCATTGATGAGTTGATCATGAAGTTAGAAGAACGCAGGAAGCAGCTATCGCCAGGTTTCAGGATGAACTCAATTCAGTTTGAGAAGGTTAGTCACCTTGCACTTGACCTCCCCCGTGCCCCTCTCTGCTTCCCTCTTGTAAATCCTTTTTGACATATTGTTAACATGCTTCAATTCTTAGGCTCTAATTAATTTATTAATATGAAGATATATTCTGGAAGCGCTTCTTCTTTTTTTATTTTCTTATGGTGGGTTGTGTTTTTCTGAGCTCATTTTTTGTGATACCTCATATGATAAAGATGAGGGTAGGTGGTGAATGAGATTTGACATTTCTTGAAAAGGATAAGTTTTTGCTCTTTATAAGATTCTAATGGGGCTTCAATTGTATCATTGACTAGTCCTTTTAGAGTATAGGCCAGGTGGTTTGGGCCTTTCATTGAGGCGTTACAAATAGTATTAGAGCCAATCCTAATTAGAAATATGGGACTTGAGCCGTGCCACTTATAACAGACAAGCTCGATGAGGACGTTGAGAATTTAAGGGGGGCAGATTGTGATACCCTATATGATAAGGGTAGGTGGTGAATGAGATCCCACATTGCTTGAGAATGAGAAGTTCTTGCACTTTGAGGTTCAATTGTATCATTGACTAGTCCTTTTAGTATATAGGCCATGTGATTTGGGCCTTCTATTATAGCGTTACATTTTTATTCATAACTTAACTCAAGATCTTTTGAGTGTTCTTTGAAAGCTATTTCCAAGTCTCCAAAAGGATGACATGGACTGTGTTTTATATTTGACAATGTTGCTGATAAATAGGTTGCTGCCCCTGTCCTTCTTCATCCTACCTTATCTTGCCACTGAAAATATATTACGCCTTTATTATTTATTTATACTCCACTCCCTACTCATAGCATTTTGACAAATTTATTACTGTTTATGTTTCTGTCAGAGGTTTAAATGTGGAGTTCTGTAAGTTGTTGTCCAGTTAATTTTGTAGGTTCGAATCATGCATCTAGTTTTTTCATGCACTCACAAAATTTTTGTGATACCCAGGATGATGACACAAACTATCATATGGACCTGATAGCTGGGCTTGCAAATATGAGGGCAAGGAACTATGGCATCCCTGAAGTTGACAAGCTTAAGGCCAAGTTTATTGCTGGGAGGATCATCCCTGCCATTGCCACCTCCACTGCTATGGCAACAGGTCTTGTTTGCTTGGAGCTGTACAAGGTTCTGGATGGAGGGCACAAATTAGAGGACTACAGAAACACCTTTGCCAACCTAGCACTCCCTCTATTCTCAATAGCCGAGCCTGTTCCTCCTAAGGTGATCAAGCACAAAGACATGAGTTGGACCGTGTGGGACCGATGGATTTTGAAGGACAATCCAACTTTGAAGGAGCTTCTTCAGTGGCTGAAAAGCAGGGGCTTGAATGCTTACAGCATCTCTCATGGGAGTTGCTTACTATATAACAGCATCTTCCCAAAGCATAGAGAGCGCATGGATAAGAAGTTGGTGGATCTGGTTAGGAATGTGGCCAAGGCAGAGCTGCCTCCATATCGGCAGCATTTTGATGTGGTAGTGGCTTGTGAGGATGATGATGACAAAGATGTTGATATCCCACAGGTTTCCGTTTACTTCAGGTAGGCATTTTGATGTAGTTAGTCGGAAAACTGAGATTGCGGTCTTAGGACGAGACCCCAACTTCAGTTTACCTGAGCCAATGAATAGAATGTCTGTTACAGAAACTACTTTCTTTCTTTCTTTCTTTCTTCTTCCTCTTATCTCTCTCTCTCTCTCTTCCCTTTTTTTTGAAAAAAAAACTTTTATAGGTTTTTGATTCAGGAACTCCTTATCTGCATTATTATCAGTGATTGTGCAATACCAATATCGGTGCTTTGCTTCTTTGAGAGGTTGAGCCATGTTTCTTATGATTCCCATCTCATTAATATACTAAAAAGCTTAAATTCTGATGAAGCACTGACCTCATGGATTTCATCACTATGATGCCTGCTAATGTCTTGATCGGTATCACATTTTCATGAGCGCCAATCCCCTTCTTGCAGTTGCTTCCTCCTATTCTCGAGTTCCAAGATGTATCGAACCTCCCAACAAATTATCTATTTTCCAAAATTCTAATTAGATATGAAGAAGTATCATGACTAGGGAGAGAGCATTGGACAGTCTGGACTGGACCAGTCCAAAAATGGAAGGACTGAATCCGCGGTTTGGAAATTTTTCATCTCAAACCGGACCGGATTGAATGAAAAAAAATAAAAATAAAATTATTTATATAAATAATTGTATAATTATATATATATCACAATAAATAAGTATTATATTTTTTAATGTATAACTATAATATATAGTATTAGTATATATTAATATATTAACATATTATAAGAGTTATAGTATAAATTATATTATATGTATAAATTTATAATAGTATTAGTATAGTTAATTTAATATGTTAGTATTAAATCACTATAACTACATAGAGTATTATTTAATAAGATATTACTAATTTATCACTAACATATACACTACAACAGATTGGACTTTTCCCAGTAATTAAAAATCGCAGGCAAAAGCACAAAAATCCCCGCCATATACCTTTGCCGGTGATTTCCAACTTGCTGGATAATCGTCGGTACTATTCAGCCATTTCCAATATACTACGGCGGAAAACTAAAATCGCCGTAAAAAATGGACCCTTTAGTAGTGAACCATAAATCGCTGCCAAAAGAGTTAAAAAACAGAATATCATTTGGTAGCGACAATTAATTCGCTGCTATTTTCTATCCCAGCAATCTTATAATCGCTGGTAACTATCTTTCATGAAAGGAGATTACTATGCCATGCCAGTGATTATTAAATCGCTGCTTTATTATTTCCCAGCGAGTTTACAATCGCTGGCAAAAAAGTATAGGTTGTTAATATCCTTTCCCAGCGATAAAAAAGTCGTTGGGAAATAATAAAGCAACGATTTAATAATCGCTGGCATAGTAATATCCTTTTCCTAATAACTATGGCAGCGTTTTATTAATCGCTGCCATGATATTTCCCAGCGAGTTTTTAATCGCTGGCAAATCCATTTGGCTTGTTAAATTTTTATTCCAGCGATTAAGAACTCGCTGGCAAAAGAATATAGCAGCGATTTTTGTAACGCTGGAAAAGGGATATGGTTCCGGAATTAGTATGGCACGTTTGCAAAATCGCTGCTCTATTATATACCAGCGAGTTGGTAATCGCTAGTAAAATAATTGTGGTTGTTAAATTCTTTTCCCAGCGATTACAAACTCGCTGGCACATAAATTGGCAGCGATTATGAAAACGCTGGCAAAGGATTCTTGTTTTCGAATTACTATGGCAGCGTTTTCAAAATCGCTGCCAGTTTATGTACCAGCGAGTTTGTAATCGCTGGGAAAAGAATTAGGGTTTTTAAATTTCTATCCCAGCGAGCATAAAATCGCTGGCATAAAGTATTGCAGCGATGTATTAATCGCTGCCATTTGACCTTTGGTTATGAATTTCATTTAGCAGCGATTAAAAAATCGCTGCTAAATGAATATTGCACTACATTCCTATTAATTTCTTGGTTTTTTAAACTTTTTGACGGCGAGTTTTCAATCGCTGCCAAAACCTAAAAATCGAATTTTAATAAACCATTATTCTTACTGGGTCTGGCAAAACCTAGTAAGAATAATGGGTCTCATTCATCCAATTGTACCAGATTGACATTTCATATTTACGTTTCCATACATCAAAAATTAAATAGAGACCATTCTATCAAATTCAATAAATTCTTCTTGATTCGATTCAACCACACTCATATATCAACTATCACTGGGTGGTGTATTATACTAATGAGATATCTGTACAAGCTGAGCTATTAATTACATAATATCTAGTCATCACTAATATATAATTGATTTGAAGACTCTACTATCACTAAGTTCCACATTGCAACTTTAAGTAAGACTTTTAATCGACATTGGCACCCACAATTTTTTCTTTGGGCATTTGCATTTGATCAACAAAGGTGGCGAACACAAAAAACTGAAAACTGACGTTATGAGCTTGATTGCCCAAGCTTTATTTTGCCATATCACCCTGATAATCATGAACTCTCCTGATCTGCTGCATTAAGTCAGTACATCAGTACATCAATATATTAGAACTAGCTATACTTGATAATTCTCAAAACTAACAAGAATAAAGGAAGAAAATATTACCTTAGCCTTTGTATTAAGTGCATCCCGGCCCCATAATTGCTCCATGGTCGAATAAAAACAATTGCTCAATTGCTATGCAGTAGGAAGATCCACCCCCATGTTGCATTTATACTCTTTAAATCCCTTTAAAGCAGTCATCGAAGCAATCAGATCCCTTTCTGGATGCATATCTCTAATAAATGCATCATGAGACAATTCTCTGTGCACCGCCACCTGTACCCCAAGAGTGAAGTGCAACCTAAATATGATGGAAACATAAATATATTTTCCTAATTTGTAGACAATTAAATGACCAGGCAATTCTGAAAAGCAATAACTCCATCAAATTTATATCGATACAAGAGCCAAAACATTCTAAAAACAGTTGCCATGTATGACACCAATCTAAAGAACCCAACCTATGTATGATGATATAAATTGAACAGATTAAGGCAAAAGTGGAAAATAAATCTCCCTACTGGTCAGTATTGGGTGGGAGAGTATGTGGGTAACCTAAGGTTCTAAAGGCATTTGTCTGTCTGACCCCTTCGATCTCTATCCTAATCGGCCACCTTCATCTCCAAGTGTTTCCCAATAACTTCTTCCAAAGATGGCTAGAAGTGCCTTGGGACGATTTGCTGATTCGTTTAGTTTGGGCTACTTGAAAGCCTATCTGGCCGAGTTCATCTCAACCTTGCTGTTTGTTTTTGCTCGTGTCGGTTCTACTATAGCTTTACAGTCAGTACTATTCTCTCTCCCACCCAATACTGACCAGTAGGGAGATTTATTTTCCACTTTTGCCTTAATCTGTTNTATATATATATTAGAAACTTCAGTATATGGTACTGATAATTAATTCGTTTACAAGCGAATTCATTGGGTATTATTGTGATATTTTTATGTTTATTTGGAAGCTGATTAAAATGGAATTAATTGGATCAATACTGTGCCTGTTATATGCATGCATATAGCATATCCAATCAGGTTCTTTTTCAATAACTTGTGCTGTCAACAACATGCTTTAATAGAAATGTCGGGAAGCGTCCAAATCAATTAAGAACATTAATTCAAGTTTATTCTTCTTTTTTGTAAGTGGTTTCCTTTTTTTATTGGATAAGTAACAAGTTATTAGAAGCAATGCTTGTGCGAAGCACAATTTGTCCTCTTGTGTTTACAAAACAAAACCCCTCAAGTTTAGTCCTAGGAAAGAGAATTCTGGCCTATTGGGAAATATAATCCTATATTGCCATATATTCTCGTTTCTTCAAACTATAGATACAAAGGAACCAAAGAAATACATAGTTTCCCTTACTTTTCCAAAAGCCAGCCAATTCAAAAGAAGCTATGAGTGACATCTTATCAAATACTGAAATTTTCAGTTGTTGATGGGGAATGAAGGTTTTTGTTTTTTTTTTTCTTTTTAATATTGATGGTATAATTTTAAAGAGATATACATATTATATAAATCTTATACTATTTATATAAGATGGTATCATAAAATTCATTAACATCATAAACTTTGAAAACTAAGGTATCCTGCCTCCATTTTTCTTTGCTTTTAGTTCATCCATATACGGCCTCAATTGATTGATGGTAGCAACCATAAATCTCTATCTTTGTAGTGTCAAAGATTGACAATCTCTACACACACTATATTTTTAATGCTCTCCTGAAGCATCAGAGTGATTATCCTAGGATAATGGAATGCTGGCCTATATAAAAACCCCTATATTGCAGAAGTTCCGTTCATCACTAAATTAGAAAACCAATCACCTTCAAACCCCATAGCATGTCCCTGGAGTTAGTTCAAAGTTCTGGCCTAAAAGTTTACTTTTCTTTTTCTCTAACAAGCGATGTCATAAAGAATTTCCATGTAGTGTATGAACGTTAAACCACTCATTGTCTACTTTGTGGTAGAGGACTACAAACTATATTGTGTTTGCATCATATCCTAAATAGCTATCTATAATGTAGATTATATGCATTGTCTATTGAATCCAAAAAATCTGCCATGGAAAGAGACATACCTTTATGTACCCCTTTATCTCAAATGCATCATCTTGAATAGGCTACTTGACATGGTACTGAACTTTGTGGAATGTTCTCAACACATTCATCACCATAGTGACTAAAATAGAATGCAAATCCCCATCAGTAACCCCCAATATTTTAAGTGAAATATTTGTCATCTATCAAATGGAAATTCATTAGAAATATGATGTAAGTTCGTACAATAACTTGACACATTCAAGTTATGAATAACATGAGACAATTGATGTTGGTAATGATACTCAAAAACCTTTATAATCGTCATATGTGAACCATTTTTCTTAAATATGTTAATACAAAAATGAAGGTTAGCTGAAAATAAAGAATAATCTGATCATATAAAAGGACATCACACTTGAGTAAGGAATGACCTGGTTTTTTGGAAGGTTAATAATTACATGGTATTAATAAACCATGTGTGAGGACTTTAAAAAGGGTAGTGTACGTGGTTAAAAAATGAATGTACTCTATTGTTTCTTTGATTCTATACAGGTTCAAAGGGGGGGGGGGGGGGGGGGAGAGGAAGGAACAGACAACTAGCTTATTAAAAGCTAACATATGTTAAAAATCGCAGTTCCGGTCCGCTGCAATTTTACTTCACAAAGTTCAGCACATATCTAATTAAGCCAACTCTAAGCGAGCAAGGGGTAGCAGTGAGAATTAGAGGCCGACGCAAAGGCTTGGTCCAGTGTAAGCATGTATGCGAGTGAGGCTAAAGTTTTATTAAGATGTTTTGCTAAGTGTGAAATTTCTCATGTTAGGAGAAATGGTAATAACATATCACACGTGTTAGCAAAAAAAGCTTTCCATTTCTAATTTCATTGTTACTACGGAGGAGGCTCCTACATGTATTTCATCTTTGATTTAATGAAATGTGAGAAGAGATTTCCTTTAAAAAAAAAAAAAATAGCAGGAGCAACCTGTTTCTTCTTATTGTACTTTGTCATCCCAAGACTCCTCTCTTCTTCCCCTACTTCATCTTTTGCTTTGGAAACTAAGAATTTTTTACCCATGTCTAATATAGTTTTACCCTTCCTACCCTTCCGGTTGTTAGGGCAAAGTTTACTACAACATATTTGAATTTTTTTTTGTTAGTTTAATATCTGTGACTGTCACTAAATCGTCACCAAATATAACCCTGAGTGACACTTTCTTTAAACTGTCACTAAAGTTGAAAGATTATGTGAACAACTTCAATAATACGCCCTCGTTATAGAGCTAAGTACGTTCGAATTCCACATACCTAATATTTTCTAAGATCCAATTCCACACTAGCGATTGTTGTAGTCATTACACATTTTTCAGATTGGTTTCCAAGGAATTTGGCAAAGCCAATCACTAGCACCTACAATGAACTTTCTGTTTTAGAACAAATGGACTACAAACAAATTATTGGCATTCACATTATATGACAAACAGAAGTTCTGGCCATAGATTTTGCCAGCTTCAATGAATTAATTCTCCATTAATAGAAAAAGGATCCATCTAGACAATTTTTAAACAACCAGATTATAACAGATAACAAAAAAAAATCAATCACATAAAACAAAATACAAACTTGAACATTTACACGGCATCGAAAGGGCAGTCATAGAAATGTAATGAAAATTTGGAAATCGCATCAAAGACCACAATCAATACACGGAATTTCCAACAGTTGAAATTAACAGAGTAAAAATCAATAATTAGCCAAAGATGCAAGTAAAACAAACAGTAAAGCATAGCCATTCATCAAAGTGGGTTTTACAGGGCATCCAATAAGAGGTGTATTCGGACTAATTTCTCACTAGAATAGTTTCATACAAGGAGAAACAAAAAATAGAGCAACGTACCAGTGCTAATTGGCGACCACTGATTGGTGAAGCCGTCGGAGGAGGCGAGTTGGAAAACCCTTAAATGGCTTAAGGGTCACCGCTTGAGCCCACGAATAGCGGGTTGGGAAAGGTAAAAAGGGGCGATTTTGGGAATGGAAATCGGGTGGAGTGGGAAATACACAGAAAAAAATTCACATTTCACCTTTCTTTCGGCAAAATGGGTGGATGCTTTGCTGTTAGTGGTGGTTTTTGGTGGAGGAGGACAGCCGTGTAGGTTGGTTTTTGGGTGGGTTTTGGTGAAGCCATGCGCAAACGCTGGGATTCGAACACCGAAAACGATGTGCTTTCGTTCTCCGTTGCGCGCAGTTAGATTTGGGGGGAAATGTCTTTGGTGGGGGGAGGGGGCGGGGAATTAAAAACTCGATGATATGGCAATTCAGTGTTTTCGTGCCCCACGCAATGGCAACGCAGTGAATTAAAAACCCAGAGCAGCAATTAACCCTCGTTGCCAATAGCCCGATTGTACATCTATCACGGATTGGTTTTAAAACTCACGGTGATTTAGTAATCACTAGCAAAAGTATATCTTTGCCAACGAAAAATAAAGCAGTGATTATGAAATCGCCGCCATAACCCAGATTTCTTGTAGTGAAAAAAATTTAATGCGACAATCTTGTTGCTATGATAGTAATTAGGTGCAGTTAGCCACCGCGGGGTAATACTTTTTTCTTTTCTCTTCTTCGTTTTTTTTTTTTTTTTTTTTTTTTGTGTTGTACAAGAAGTTTTTAAATTATTTGTCCCAACAAATTAATCTCTTGAATACATTAAAGTACTATAAGAGTATATGATACTATGAATATGATTAGAGGTGACAATATGTGACACGTCGACCTATGAATCTAACATGAATACGACACAAAACTAGCTGGTTTGGATTTAATGTTAACAGATTTAGGTAAAAACGGATTGACCTATTAAGATATGATTTATAAATAGGTTAACCTGCTTAACACGAAATCAACTCGTTTTGACCCATTTAGAATTTATTTAAAAAACAAAATTTTATTATTGTTAAGGTATAATATTGGTATTTCTTAGTATGCTTATGTTTTTATTATTGGGATTGTAATTTTAGACCTATATATGCTTATATTTGTTATTGTATGTTTTATAATATTGGTTTTATTATATATTAAAATTTGAAAAATACTAATCTATATTTTTTAAGATATTATGGTTATTAATAAATATATATTTTAACTTTTATGTGAAATTATGTTAATTGAGTCAAATGAGTTATACGTTTTAGTTCAACTCATTTACATAAACAAACGGGTTTAAATGAATCGTGTCATATTAACATATTTCTAATTAATTATTAAATAGGTGACACGACACAACCCATTATCTAAATGGGTTGGGTTGAGGTTTGAAAATTTGATATGTTTAATTTAAAGGGTTGGATTCCGATACTTGACCTATAGAGTTAAATATTCATGACTTGACACGATATAAACATGAGCCAAAAATATGATTTTTGATCCCTAAATATAATGCAAGCTATCAAAGATCGACCCTGCTGTTTAACCTAACAATGATTTCTCTTTGTTTATTCGATGGTGGTTTGACAATGGATTTAAGGATGTCCAAATCCAAACCTCAGCTAGCTATTGGCCCCAAACTAGACCATTCTAGTATACTAGATAAGCCCCATATTGTGCCTTCTACTACTGCTACTATAATTACCATACCTTCGTCTCAATGCGCCAAAAAAAAAAAAAAAAAAAAGAGAAAGAAAGAGAAAGAAAAGAAAAAGAAGCATTAATATCTTTGAAGAGGTATTTAGATTTCTCGAGTTTCTACCCAAACTCGAGGGTTTAAAGTGTGCTAAAGATGAACACATAAGTTAGATTATATATTATTGAACATCTAATGTTATCTAAGAATTCCTCGGATAAATGTAAATATTGTAGGATTATTTTGTCTTTTTTATCTGCCACTACAGATGATAAAGAACTCTAAAGCTTCAGATCTGTTAAAGAAAGCAACTTGTTTCCTCGCATGGTGGAAGCCAAGCCATGCCAAATTATAATAATTATATTCAGACAATGACTTAAGAAAATTAAATTAAGCAAAGCATAAACATGAGGGATAGCAACTGCGATTGTGAACATCAAATTGTAATAAATTATTTCTCAGTCAAATCAATATATATTCTTTATGCTGTATGGGTTATAACAATCTATACAATATGCCAGTAATCAATGAAAGTAATCTCTGCATATTATGTATATACACTTGAATACATGAAGGGATTTCTAGTTTCAAGCACTTTTAATATTTATTTGTCCTGATTGAAATCTGGCCATTGTAATCCCTTTCCATTCCAAGACCATCTCATTTCGAGTCTGTCCTACAATCCTTACTCCATATGAACTTTCCCCTTCTTTCACCATTTCTTTTGCTTCTGCTAATATCTCTTTGCTGAGTCTCCTACCTTCCAACCCCTGCCCTTCCTGAAGATGGTAGCCTTCCCTCATCTTCACCCACTTGTGGAGCCAAGAAAGAGAAGAGATATAAGGCGCCACAAAGAGGCACTCGATGGCTATTCTTGCTTCTTTAAGATGAGGTGGGAAATTCATTTTCAATGATTCTAACAAGGCTTGGTAATGCTCCACATGCCCCTCAAAGAATGACCCAAAACCCGAGCAATGTTTCAGTTTTTCACAAGCATCTCCATCACCAAAAGTTGTTGCTAGTTCGACAGTTGGCAGAACTAGAGACCAATTCCTTTGCTACCTTTAGAAACTCCATCGCAAGTGTTCTGCTTCGGCTAATCCCCATGTGTGGAAGTGAGAACATACAATTAAAAACCAACCACTCTCCCCTGCCATCCATGTTCTGCATTTTCCTTGTCTCACTAACCAAATCCTCAATTCCCATCTCCTCCACCTTCAAATTCAAACCCAAAACTCTGGCGTGCTTATTGAGCCGCCTTTTAGTTTCCTCAAAACTACAGGGTGATGGAACATTATTGATGTTAATCTGAATGTTTTGCGTTGGCGTGCAATCGCCTCGATCATTGGAGGCCACTGAACCCCTTCTCCCATGTGAAAGTCCACTATGTGTATCGTCTTTGCATCGTCAGGCATAGCTTCAAGAATTGCAGAGTTTGCAGCATAGTGAGCGAATTTCCCTTCTGGAAAGCTTTGGTATGATGCCAGGAACGCAACCTCAAAATTCTTACAGGACTCTTGTTTCAGATAATCACCTTGATTCTCAATGTCCTGGGATAAGAAGAAAGCAACACGCTCTAAGCTTTCACCAATTGGGCTAACTTTTTCACTAGTGCGTCTCAAAATCACCTGCGAAAGCTCTCTCTCATCCTTTTCCAAGGGAGATGATAGACACACTGAAGGTTATCTATTTCCATGTCCTCTCCTGGCAGAGTTACTTGTGGTTGATTAGATGATATATCTGGTGATGATTCAGATATCATTGATGGGCTAGGACACAAAAAGTTTTATCCTTCAGCGGAAATTTGTTCCAAACTGAAACTTCCTTCACTCTCTCCTGTAATATAATCCATACGTACAATGTCATCATCATTCAAAATGTTCTCAAATATCCCGAACTCCGTTGTCAAGTTTGATATCATGTCTAACATGACCTGTTGGGAATCATCACAAAATGGATAGTTGGTCAAATTCACCCTGGAATGTTGAAGAAAAGGGGGCTGAAGAAAGTCCAGAGGAATCCTCTGTTGTGGTGAGTATCGAAGGGAAGGCATAGCCATCCAACGTGGCAAGCTCCATGCTTTGGCCGTGATGTGTACACTCGTCAAAAGTGTAATCTATGACGTTGTAGAATGGCCATGAGGACTGATCAAGAAGCTCAGGTTGCATCATCTTTTGATGGTTTCAGACAATTAGGGGGTGGAAGTTTTTGAGTGAGAGTTCGATTTTCTGGCTAACCAACGAGGTACGTATTTATGTTCAGTGGGTGAACAATGTATGGACAAATTTAGAAATATCATTGGAAATAGAATACGAGAATTGAAAGGAATCAAACCGTATTTGTTTCCAATAAATTTATAACCTTTCGTTATCACACGCTTTTTGCACAACTTTCATACACAGGTTCCCGGCCGATTCTTCTTTCTTTCTTGGCAGCTTCTTGGAGCAGGTTTTGTTGGACCTGAAACCTGCCCGAAAATTACACAAAACAATATTTAAGTGGTTCAGCAAATTGCCTACGTCCACTGGAGCCTCTTTTACCGAGTTTGTAAAATATTTTACAAAACTCTCTCAACTCTCTCACGTACCCTCTCTTCTCTCTATTTTTCCACTCACTTGTTTCTCTCTTGCTTCCCACACCATTTTACACAAGAGGAGCTCTCCTTTTATAGGAGAGGAAACCCTACTGTGGGTAATTCGGTGCAGCAATTTATGGGCATAAATTGCTGCAGAAATCTGGAACTTGATGCACCAAACGGTGCCTAATAAAACAAGATAAGAAACGGTGCCATACTTGGGTGGTTTTCAACAGGTTTTGGTTACATGTAATCACTAATTCCCATTAATATCTTAATCAAGAGTCAAATAGAATATCCGTTCATGAATTATCAATGCAATTTCCTTTCATTTTCAGAGGAATTTCATCTTAAATTAATTAATGATTATATAATTAAAAGCTTGGCTGTTCTGCCTGATCGAGTTTGGTCCTATTATTTTTACTTTTGCTCTATGGGATCTTGTTGGACGGCGTTGAGGTCATCATAGTATAATCTTTCCATAAAAGGTCAAGCTGATAAACTGTTAATTCATTTGCACGAAAACTTTATCATGAAGTTTCATGCGATGATGATAATTTAGATTAGAGTAGTTTTCCAAAGTTTTGATTTTCCTAAGGATTAAGGTTAAAATCATTAATGTTTTCGTGGGAACGTTAGACCGCGTTGCCCTAGTACTAAAAGATCATAGGCACCTGCCAAATGTGATTGTGCCTATGCATGCAATATTGGATGCTTCTGTGAGGGTCATTGTAATAAACCATTTAATTATAGAGGTTGATGAAGAAGAGGTTGGGACAATTCATACATCATGCAAACGATGTTGTGTGTTTTTTTTTTTTTTTTTTTTTTTTTCTGGATTATATTATTGTAATCATGACTTCAATATTATTTGTTAGCAATTGGATAAGTCTTGCCAATGTAAGACGGTATTCATGTAATGATCTTGAGACTTTGCATTAATACGCAAGATATATTGGTATCAAAGCCTGCATTGTTGATCCAAATGCGAAACACAATTACATGAGTATTGCAATGCGCAGGCTTCTATAGTCAATCATTATATCATGATCATATGAAAGATAGTCAATCATTATATCATGATATGAAAGAGTCATAAACTAGAAGATACTTTCTACTGGAAAGATAGTCAGATGAACGACTCTAAAAGCGAATAAAAAAAAGTAATTAAGCTTCTAAATTTGTCTTATTAATGATAGGATATTTGTTATCTTATCGTAATTAATCTCCAAGTCTATAGGCCATAAAATGGAATCTGCATGCCCTTGAAAAATATATAACGTACCTATATATCTCTCTATCTACATATGATTGTCTGTATTAATTATTTGTTTCCCTTACAACTAGGTTGGAGCCATTATGAAGACAATTAAACTACGTACATATATAATATATGATCAATACTACTCTATCAGCATGTTGTGAAACATTTTTATATGCAGTACGTGTTTCGTCTTTTTCTGCAGTACATACTGCAATTTACGTTCAAAGATATATATGATCATCACCATGAATCCATCAACACGATCAATATTTTTTCCATGATCTAGCATGGCCATCAGAACCTTATCGGTATTCCTGATCATCTAATTATTATAAGCTATATATATATATATATATTTATATAGGAGCTAGAAATGAGTATCGACAAACATGATTTATTTATTCTTGATCAAACAGCTCATAGCATCTATAGGCGTGTGGTCGTGAACTGAAATTCCATGCATGATCGAATGCATGCATGCATGGTTCAAGAATGGGAGTCAAAAGCATGCATGCCAGATAGATTTGATATTAACGTTTAATTAATATTTGAACGGAGCCTAATTAATCTTTATATAGTTGTCCTCTATACCGTTAGATATTCTTCGGTTAAAGCCAAGGAAATAAATGATCATACTTATCTCTTATTTGCAGATAGCCACCACATATAAAAATTAACCAGTCAATGGGAAAAAAATATTTAATATTCCAGAAAATGTGAACAAAGGGGTCAAATATTGCTCAACAATATTAATATATATTGTCAAATATATATATATATTTATATATATCAAGTTGTAACAATCTTTCACCCAAATAAGTTTCCAGTTTGTCCCTTACTCTCTATGATCTTATGTTAAGTTCCATATCCTATAAGATATATATGGATCTATTATTAATGTTTATGCTACCTAACAAAGTATTGAGATGATATAAAAATCATGTGAAATCAATAAAAAGGTTGTCATTTATTATGTTATAATGCTAAATTATATGTGGAGTTAGTTTCAATTTGTTTACATTTTAGTAGGTAGGTGATGATAAATAGAGAAAGCCAAACAAGGAAAATCTATATATCGACGGGTCAACAAAAAGATTGCTTTTAAATAGATTTGCATGAAAGCAAAAATATCATTCCTCGCTATATTTTTATCATATATATATATATGCACGCATGCATGCAAAAAACCACATATTGATACCCAGATCGAATGGATATATATAATACATCCGTTTTCCCCTAAGCAGAGGTTTGTGAATGTCCACAGCCACCCTCACCCTTAAGCACCTGCCCCATGCACGTCCATCTAGTTCTGTTTTGACTCGGATGACATGGCCTATAGAGGCCGCAAATTGTTCCCCTACTTCCTCATTCATGGTGGCCAGTGGAAGATTGTGTAGTTGGACCCAGTAAGTAGAGAACATATACTAATGTGCAAATATGGGCATTTATAGAGTTTAGAATGGAGAACAAAACATTTTCCTTTTCAGAGTGCGGAAGCAGAAACATGTTAACAAAAATCAGAGTGAAAGTTCAAAAACTATTCTTATTCAAAATTCTTTTGACATAGCATACTGACCACCATCATACCCGAATATCATATCACATTAGAGGCCATGTTTAACCCCCGTGATAGGGTTGTGCAATCCCCGGCAGCTAGTCGAGTAGAAACATAATGCGAATCTTTTCCTTATTATTCTCGAACCCCCGAGTGTGCACACAAGAAATACCACCAGAAAACTACTTTGTTTCCAAAGTGAGTGCACCAGAAACAAAATGGCTAGTACTAACCCAAATAGAAGCCACTATTAGCACCCGTGGTAGGTCAAACAGATTACCATTCACAAACTACATCCCAAATTCAGAATGTCATGCCAAAAGTTTTTAAAAATCACATCATATCATATCAAAGTTCAAAACATCTTCAGAATAGAAAAAAATCAGATCATAAAAATATAATTTTTGCACAAAATTTCATATTCGCTTTCTTTTGCACAGTTTAAAAACAAAATGTTAGAAAATAAGCTTATGTCTACACCAGTAATGACAAAAATACTTTCCATTATACCGAGTTCATGAGTAATGTTAAAACAAATAATTGAGGTTGTTTTTCATATTTCTTTTAAAAAACCAAAGGATGCATATTTTAAAAGTCAACCTCGTTTTATTTTCATTTTATGCAAAGTCTAGCATATGAACATTGCTTACTTGGACTTTGTTAAGGTGAAAATTGGCTAGGATTAGATGACTAAATGATAAGGTTTATCTTATCATTATTTGACTAAATGATAAGGCTAATCTTATCATTATATTTGAATTTGTTGGATGAATGTAAAATAATTATTTATTTATCTCTAAACAATGTTAAGCTTATCTAGAAGTCTTAGGTGATGTTTAGATAAGTTTTTGAAGTTAAAATCGAGTCCTGGTATATTCAGAAGAAAGTTGAACAGATTAAGTCAATCTAGAAGATTGTTATTCGCGATATGTTAGCAGTCCGTCGAAACACGTCTTCGCGACTGTTGCTAACCGTCAGTAGAGTCCTACTGTGACTGGAACTCTTTCCAGACTTTCTATTTAAAGGGATTCGGTTTTATATCTTATTATGAATTTTGAGCCACGAATTTCAGAGAGGATATTCTGAGCATATGTGTGAGAAAATTCACTTGAGAATTTTCATGGGATTTTTCATTTCTCTTTAAGTGTGATCGTGCTCCGGTGTTGGAGGATCATGTGATTGGAATTTAGCTCCTAGAGTTCTAGGAGGAAAGGCAACATTTGAAGATTGCCAGAGGTTCTGGCTGCTACTGCGGTAGAAGACAAACGAGTCGTTTGTCTTGGCAAGTAAGATAGTCGAATTTCAAAGGTTTTGTAATTGATGATTACTTGTAATTGTTCTTCAAATAATAAAATTGACTTTCCTGGGTTTGGCTGCCCCGTAGGGTTTTACCTTTAAAGAGTTCTTTAAAGGGTTTCCCTTCGTAACCAATCGTTGTGTCTTACAAATTTGTTTATTCTCTTTAAATATTTTGATTCATTTATTAATTTTAGATATTGAGATCTAATCAATTTGTTCAAGGAAATTGGTAGACAATTTCGTGGTTTTACAGGGGTACATTGGGATTTTCAATTGGCATCAAAGCGTGGTTCACTCATCCGAGTGTGATCCGTGCCCTTGTAGATCATGTCGACGTCATTATACGTTCCACTATACTTTGATGGGGAAAACTATGCTTATTGGAAAATTCGTATGAGGGCTTTTCTCAAGTCTTTAGATGAACGTGTATGGCATTCGATTGAACGAGGATGGACTAAACCCGAGACATCTATAGATGTTTGGACAAAAATGAAATCAACAATTGCAATTTGACTAGCAAAGGACTTAACGCTGTTTTTATGGCGGTATCCCCCGAAAAATTTAAAAGAATCTCTATGTGTGAGATTGCTAAAGAAGCTTGGGATATTTTGGAGGTTACACATGAAGGCACAAGAATAGTAAAAAATTCGAAATTACAAATGCTAACCTCAAAATTTGAAGAGATTAAAATGTTGGAAGATGAAAGTTTTAACAATTTTTATGCTAAACTGAATGATATTGTGAATTCCAGGTTTAATCTCGGTGAGAAGGTGGAGGATTCAAAGATCGTGAGAAAGATTTTGAGATCTCTACCGGAAAGATTTCGGCCTAAGGTTACTGCCATTGAAGAAAGTAAGGATTTTGATACAATAAAGGTTGAAGAGTTGATCGGTTCCTTACAAACGTATGAATCCTCACTTCCTCAAACAAGAAAAGGTATGTCCATTGCTCTCAAAACAGTAAAAGAGGATTAAGATGATTTTTCTGATGAAGAAAATTCTAACAATGAGGATATAGATCTCATAGTAAGAAAGTTTAGAAAATTTATGTTTAATAAAAAGTCTAGTGGAAAGAAAAAAAGGGGTAAAGAATTTTCTGCAAAGAAAAATTATTTTGAAAAATGGAAAAAAGAAAAATCTCATAATAATGATAAAGTAAAGTGCTATGAATGCTGTGGTTATGGTCACATAAGAATTGAATGTCCAAATTTCAAGAAAAATAAAGGAAAAGCATTGAATGTCACACTTAGTGACAGTTCAGAATCTGAAATTTCAAGTATACCATCTAATGATGACAATTCTTTTGTGGCTTTTCCTACTGTTGTTAATGATTTTTCTGATATTAAACTAACAAAAGCTGAAAGTGAATGTGCCTTTAGTGATTCGGATGTAGCACTTGTTGAAGCTGATAAGGATTTTAGCATACAAGAAGCATATAATGACGTGTGTGAAGAAGTAGTCAAATTAAAGAAACTCAACAAGAAGCTGTACAATAGACTCACTGCTGTGGAAGGTGAGAAAAATAATATCTCAGAAGCACTAAAAAATTCTGGTGTTGAAGTATTAATATTAAAAGATCAAAAGGCTGCACTAGAAAAAGAGTTGAAAAAATTTAAGGAGTGCCAAGAAAAAACAGCAACACAGAAGTTAGAAGAGATGTTGAGTGTTCAAAAATTTAGTTGTGATCGCACGGGTTTGGGGTATTATGACTTCCCAAGGTATAAAATTTAAAGGCTCATAATCTGCTGCCACTTCATCAAAAGATACCATTTTTGTTAAAGGAAGTCAAAATGAGGAAGGTCCAAAGAAAACCGAATCTGAAACTCATGTTCCAAGAGCCTCACATGATAGATCAATGACAAGTAAGCTCAACCAAGGTAAGTCCAAAGGTAAGTATATTCCTACTTGTCATTATTATGGTGTTGTTGGTCATATAAGACCAAATTGCTTAAAATTGAATAAAGTGCAGAAAATTAATGGTGAAAGAAATACACAAGGTAGAGGAAAGAGTCTAGAGAATCAAGTTTGTGATTTGAGTCAACAAATCAATTTTTTAAGTCTCAAACTGGGTGAACTAGTAGATTTTTGCTTCCAAAATAAAGAAAAAAACATACAAAGTGATGTTGATAAAAAGAATAGGCCAAAATTTAAAGCAAAGTGGGTGGTCAAAGAAGATGCCATGTCACATTAATTGATAGGACTACTTGCATGTTCTTGCATTCTTCATATTATTGCATTAGTCTAGGACATGTATTTTGTTTGTTTGTTTTGCTTTTATGGTTCTGTTTTTCAGCTTTAAATATGAAAATATAATATAAAAATTTTTTCTGGTTTGGCTTAAAGCTTTTCTTTAAGAAAAGTGCATGCTTGATATGTCAAAATTTGAACATTTGTGTTCTCACTTAATAAAATTTTGAATCTATGCATCTCTTTATTTTGTGCGATTCACTTTGTGCATACTAACCTTATGGATTATCTTGGCAAAGTTCATTTTCAATACACAGTGAGGAACCTATATGTATGCATTTTATAATTAAAGTTCTTTTTTAAAATGAGATGCTCATCAAAGAGGGAGTTCATGCCTTAAATTGACTAATATTAGTTGAACCTAGTACATCAATGAAGAGCTCTCCTCTTTCCAAACACAAAGAGTTGATCCATATAGAAAAAGTCTGTGTTAATTCATTGCGGAAAAAGACAAACACCCTACACGGATCTATCACCTTAAGTTCTTACAGAAAAAATCGTTGTTTTAATCATTATGGAAAAAGATGAGCAACAAACATGAACACAAAAAGGGGGTGTACAAACTAGTGTTTGGAGGAGATGCTCATGTCTCTAGGCCCTAACATAAAGTTTGACTTTTAAGGTGAAGCAACAAACTCTTGTGAGCATCTATGAAAAGCAATCATTCATGAATAAAGGTATAAAAAATATATATATATATTGAAGAAAATAGTTCATAAATATGCTATGGTATAAGTAAACTCATTCACACACTCACATGAACTTTGACATTGATGATCTTATGAGGAGTGAAAATCCATAGTGATTGTTGCAAATAAGAGGGTGTACTCTATTGAATTTGTTTTGTGAGTTACACTATGTTTGAACTAAGATGCATCTAGGCATGTTACTTGCCCTATTGTCTATTTTTTTTATATAAAAAGAAAAAAAAAAGTTCAAATTTTTTGTTTTTGTTTTTGTTTTTTCTAATCTCTATTTATTTTAGTTTATATAAAATAAATATATGGGAGTTGTTCATCATGCCTTTTTTAGTGTCTTCATCTTGGCACACATAAGTGATATTTATTCTATTTTGTGTCTTGTCAGATTAGTGACAAAAATGGGGAGTATTGGAAGAGCAAATTGAAATATTGCGATATTGTGAAATTTAGGGGGAGTTTGAGTAGGTAGGAGTAGAAGTAGGAGTTTAATGAATTTGCTGAAAATAAAAATGGGGAGCAGCAGAATATTGAGGGGAAGAACTATATACTTTAGGGGGAGTTGCAGAATATGGAAAGGGAGAACTAAGTACAGAACATGGTTATTGATGATGACTATAACAATTTTTTGATAGATTTACATTATGTCTAACCTTTGATTATTATTGAGACTAATTTCAAAGAATGTTCTATGTCATTTCTTCTCATTATTGTATTAAGATTATCTTCACGAGATCTTGGTCTGCTGGTTGTTTTTGTCTTAGGTACACACTACATTCATCAAGTTGGTTTTGTGAACAATCTGCCAAAGGGGAAGATTGTATATGCAAGACATTCATCAAGTTGGTTTTGTCACTAATCCGCTAAAGGGGGAGATTGTTAAGGCGAAAATTGGATAGGATTAGATGACTAAATGATAAGGTTTATCTTATCATTATTTGACTAAATGATAAGGCTTATCTTATCATTATATTTGAATTTGTTGGATGAATGTAAAATAATTATTTATTTATCTCTAAACAATGTTAAGCTTATCTAGAAGTCTTAGGTGATGTTTAGATAAGTCTTTGAAGTTAAAATCGAGTCCTGGTATATTCAGAAGAAAGCTAAACAGATTAAGTCAATCTAGAAGATTGTTATTCGCGATATGTTAGCAGTCCGTCGGAACACGTCTTCGCGACTGTTGCTAACCATCAGCAGAGTCCTACTGTGACTGGAACTCTTTCCAGACTTTCTATTTAAAGGGATTTGGTTTTGTATCTTATTATGGATTTTGAGACACGAATTTCAGAGAGGATATTCTGAGCATATGTGTGAGAAAATTCACTTGAGAATTTTCATGGGGTTTTTCATCTCTCTTTAAGTGTGATCGTGCTCCGGTGTTGGAGGTTAATGTGATTGGAATTCAGCCCCTAGAGTTCTAGGAGGAAAGACAACATTTGAAGATCGCCAGAGGTTCTGGCTGTTACTGCGGTAGAAGACAAACGGGTCGTTTGTCTTGGCAAGTAAGATAGTCGAATTGCAAAGGTTTTGTAATTGATGATTGCTTGTAATTGTTCTTCAAATAATAAGATTGACTTTTCTGGGTTTGGCTGCCCTGTAGGGTTTTACCTTTAAAGAGTTCTTTAAAGGGTTTCCCTTCGTAACCAATCGTTGTATCTTACAAATTTGTTTATTCTCTTTAAATATTTTGATTCATTTATTAATTCTAGATATTGAGATCTAATCAATTTGTTCAAGGAAATTGGTAGACAATTTCGTGGTTTTATAGGGGTACGTTGGGCTTTTCAGACTTCTTAGCCTTTCAAAAATTTTCTTAGCATTGCTGAGCAAATATTAATCATTACTTATAAAATCGTCATGTAATTCTCATAAATTTACAATCGAACACGTATTTCAATATTTAAGCCTAAGATGCTAAAATAACCTATTTTAATTCCTCAAAGAACCGAATTTCTTAAAATTTCCTAAAATATTATCATTTTCCAAAACCATCAATTATACACTTAAAATACTTAACCTAATTCCAACTCAAACATTAGTCTATTAAAGAAATCTAGATCCAACCCACTTAAAAAGAATGAAATGTCTTTTAAATAAAACTATCACCCGACTCAAAAATAATTTAGAACCCGAACTTAACCTAAAAACATTTTACTTCAAAATCACTTAATGTAACACACAATAGAAAATATATAAAAGAGAACCAAGTAAAAAAAAATAGCTAAAATAAATCCTTAAAACGCAACGTTTAAAAAACTGAAGGCAAAATTGTAATTACGCATAAAAACAATCCCTTTCATCAGCTAGAGTTACGGTAGCTTAAAAAAATAAAACTCAAGTAAAACCACGGAGACAAAAAGATAAGCAGTAGCTGCACCAACCCAGGAGTGAAAACGGGAACAAAGATCTAAGGGGAAGAGCTGCGGCAGCGCTAGGCTGTGAGTGGTGCGTTGACTAGAGTGGCTAAGCTACACAGAGAGAGAGAGAGAGAGAGAGAGAGAGAGAGAGAGAGAGAGAGAGAGAGAGAGAGAGAAGTTTTGGCTAGGGTTGTGCAAAAAATAGTGTGGCTCGACCCGTTAGTAGACCTGACCCGACCCGCACCGAAAAATACGGTTTTAATCATTACTCGGGTTTGACCCATACCCGTATAACCCGATGACTGGCTTATAAAATTTGCAGCTGAAACCCTAGCCCCCCTCCTAGAGTCTTCTCACTTATCTTCAGATTTCACCTTATTGCCTAGGCTTTCCTTGAGCTTACGAGATGAAAAACAGAGAGCTTACAAGAGAGAAAACAACGTGCGACGGGTCAGGGTAATCTGAGTCGAGAATCACGTTGGTGGAGTATAGAGAGAAAAATTAGTTTTTCAAATTGTGATCTTTAACCGAGAATAACAGAGCGGAGGGAGAGAGTGAAGGGCGGTCGTGTACTCACCTGAGCGGCGCGTGCTTGATGGAAGGAGATCAGCCGGCAGATTCTGTGGCTACCGAGAACTCCAACGCCCTGTGGTGGTCGACAGTGGACAAAGGCAGAATAAAATAGAAATTAGTTGATTATTCTTGGTAGAGAAAGACATGACAGAGGAAGAACATGTGGTCGACATCCGTCGTGGAGGAAGGAGAGCTTACCGTCGGCATCTTCTCCAGTGAGGTAAGTGTCTTGGTAGGCTGTGAGTGTGGGTTTTCTCGTTTTGCTGCTTTAGGCTCTATTGGGTGGTAATTCGGCATGAGAGAGGAATATCGTGGAGGAAAGAGAGGATATATATATATGAAGGTTTTTGACGCTCAAATATGAAACGAAATGAAATTGGGTATCTGGAAAGAGGATATCTGAGAGTAATTGAGACTTGGATAGTGATGGATTGGAGAAAAAGGAGGGTTGAAGACGGGGTATGTGTTTGGGGAGCGAGAATCTGAGATTCTGAAGAGGGGGAAAAACATGGGTTGACCCGCTTAGTAATGTGCAGGTCGGATTGGTTCCGCCTAACTTATCCAGAAGCGCGGCTCGAGTCGGGTCGGGCCTAAATTCTAAACGGGTTTCTCGGGTTGCACCCCTAGTTTCGGCATGGACTTACAGTGAGAACGATAGACCAGAGGTGGAAACTGTTGACGGTTTCTATGGTTGTTAGGGTGGGGCCCGACGTGGTTGGTTGAGGTGGTTGCAGTGGTTGGTAGAAGGTGGGGTAGGTGCTCTGTTTTGGTAATAAAAAACAGGGGATAAATGGCTAGTGACTTTTATGTGGTGGTGCTGCCGTGCGTGAAGGTTGCTCCAGTGGTTGGGTGACTTGAGTCAATGGCTTTGACTGAGAAGAAATGAGGCCAGGGAGACCACACTGTCTGATGTTTAAAAGGGTTGGAGCCATGGTGGTGAGCGGCACTACATGAAGGAGATTTTTCATGGCAACTCAAGGCTGCGGCAACTACTACATGCAGGCTAGAAAACGTGCATGTATTTATAGAGGTGATTGGGAAAAACCATAGAGGAAAAAGAGAGGGAGAAAAACTGCACAACATGAATGTATATCCCTAAGCAAGCTGTTGCCATGAATGAAACGAATGTGTAACGTGGTTAATGCCGTGTGTGAAGGGAAGTCTAGCATGGTTATTATGGTTTGGGCTTTCTCTCCGAAATTCTTGGGCAGGTTTCTTATGTGCGCAATGAGTCTTCTATATATAGACCAATGAATAGTGATGAAGAATGAGAGACGTGTATGAGGAGGGAAACATACGTCATCAAAGCGTGCATGAAGTGGTGTCTAAAGGGGCTGTGCATGAATTTGTGCAGTACGTGAAAATAAAGGGATGAAAATAAATAAATCAATAAACAAATAAATAAATGAGCTCTTTCTTGAATTTTGGAGCTCGATTCAAACTTAAATAATAATAATAATAATAATAATAATAATCCAACTTGTTCAAAGATCATCTTAGCCCATAAAAGATTTTTAATTTAAATAACAAAGTCGAAGGAAATCTTAATTTATCAAAATAGAAATTTTAGACCCGTAGTCTACTTTAAAAAAAATTTAAAAAACTCAAATGAATTTTTTGCACATATTAATCTAATATTTTATAAACAGTTTAGCCTTAGACCCAGGTGTTACAACAAAACAAATTCTTAACTATCTAGATGGTAATGCTTATTGCCTAGTGTTAGAATTTATGCTTCTATTCTAGTCTTAGATATATCTCACTTAAACAACATTCATTTTGTGTTACAGAAGGACCCGTCACAAATTAAAGAAAATAAAAACTTCAAAACCGGCACTAAAACCCATTTTTGACATAAAATATACTGTCCCCAAATGTCACAGTAACCTTTCACAAAATTATTTTCTGATAGTAAACTTTTCAATCGCCACTAAAAATATATTTTTATAATAATTTGATATGCATACATTCAAATATTTTATGACGGAAGGATACAGTCACTAAAACGTATCATATTTCAAATGTATAAAACTAGTATGATGTAAACTACTACAAAAGAGTCAGTTTTATAATGATGGAAAAAATCATCGCAGAAATTGTCATAAAATGTTCTTATTAATGAAAAAAAAAATCCCCTAACCATGCATCACAAGAACACCATTATGTCTTTTGTTAGCTCCCTTACTCTGAACCTGATTTTAACAAGACGATCAAAAGCTTGACAGAATTTCTAAATCTTGTACATAATTAATATATATGGCTCCAGCATTAGCTAGAAGAAACATGTACAATATTTTGTTTTCCAGTATAAATGAAACGATGGCAAAATAAAAACGAACCTGTACGTACTAACCATTCTATTCACGTTTCATTGAGTAAACTAAGAATAGTGCATGTTTTGTAACAGTTCTTTGAAACATTATTATCTTCGAGCTAGCATTATATACTAATTAACCCTCTGTTATTTGCATATAACTGCAATTTGACAGTCAATCCATTAGCCCAAAAACCAGAAAAAGCACAAAAATCAGAGAGAGAATTAATGAAATGAAAGTTATAAACGTATGAAAGCCCATTACCGCGTGCTCTGGAGCTTAAAAAACACTAATTTACGTACACCTCCACATGCCAATTGCTCCTTCTATGCGTCCGTACACCCACTTCATTCCACCACAGGCCCATCTTTGTTTGCAACCACTTGGTCCACATTTCAGCCCAGTTGAACCCATTACAGTCCAATTCGCTTCATGTTAGTTCCTCTTAAATTTACAGCCAACCTTTATTTCTTAGGCCCATACTTTATCTCAGCCCATTGCCCATAGTCACTATATTGGAAGCCTCACTCTCACTCACTTGCTTGTAGTGTGTTGGGTGCTTAGATTTGGGTTATCTCGAGGCAACACAAAGATCTAAGTTGGTTTGATAGTGAAAATGAAGACTAGCTCGAGCTAGTACTTAACTCTTTAGAGATTTAAAAGAGAAACTTCTCATTCATTGAAAGAAAACATAACAATAATTAATAATGTAAAAACCAAAAATATAAATAGGGCCACTGGCACCATCCTAGATCTAGATCTCAAGCATTAATCACTCCTAAGTTTAAGGAATCCTAAGTTTATGGAAACAAACCTATCAAATGTCTAAAATAAAGGAAATAAATTAACAAATAAATAAATTCCTAATTAAAAAGACTTAGCCTGTCATCCTTGTAGAAAAATCACCCACTTCCCTATCTTTAAGAAATATGTCATCAAAATCCCTAAAATCAAGGAATTAGTCACAACTTGATCTTCCTCTAATCTTGGGCGCCCAGCGACCCATTATCGGAGTCGTGCATGCATCCCAATGCCACTCTCCTAGCCTCGGCACGCCTAACACTCACAGTAGTATTACAAATGGTTCGTCTTGCATTTTCATTAGACTGCCATGTCCCCTATAGTTGACCACGACCCTTCATAGTTCATAGTTGATTGTGATTGTTGGTTTTTTTTAGTTGACTTTGACTGTTGATAATATTGTCCACCCATTGAAAATATTTTGATGGATTCAATTAAAACATTTTGGCTCAAAATATGGAAGTTTTTTTTAGTGGCTTTAAATTGTAAAGTGTGGCGCTATGTAGGGGTGTAAAAAGAAATAAAAAAATAAAAAAACTAGTTCAGACTGGCTTGAATCGGTCGAACCGGTTTCTTTAATGGGAAAACTAGTCGGAACGGTTTCGGTTCCAGTTCTAGGCTTTTTAGGACAAGACCGGTTTCATTTAATATGTATTTTAAATTATTTTTAAATATTATATATAATATTTTTTATATTATATATAATATATAATTATATATAAGATAATATTATTATAATTTATAAAATAAAAGTTTAGTCTTAAACATGAAAATTTAATTGATCATATGCTTTAAATATAAAAAATATAAATTAATAACATTTTATCATAAGAACTACTTTGATTGAGAAAAAATACTTAAAAATAAAATTGATAAATCATAAAATAGATAAATAATAAATTATTTTTTTTCCCTATTGTGTAGAGCTTATGGAAGACCTAAGGTGTTCTTTAAGACCTATTTCTTTGATTGGAGATGATTTAGGTCAACTTGTATAACATATTTCCTCAAGTTTTTTTTTTAATTATTTATTTAATGTAATTACTAACTTTTTATTAGAATTAACTGCTTGCTTTATTTTCATACAATTGTAAGGTATGTTGAATGGACTATTGGAGTTGATGGCTTGATGCATAGCCATTTGTTCTATACTCTAGTTGTAAAGTTTTTTATTGGTTGTTCTTGTAATTTGGACTTCTAATTTGAATTTGTAATTTGGATTTAAAATTTAGACTTGTAATTTAGACTTTTGGAATTTGGACTTTAACTTATTGAATTGTTAGACGTTTGGACTTCTAATTTAGACTTTAGGACTTATTTTATTCCATAGCAGATTTTTCTTTTTATTGCATATTTTTTTTTTCAGTTTTTGTATTAGTTATATTTATAGGTTTGTAGCAGATTTTTTTTTAGTAAAGCATATTTTTGTAAAACAATTTTTAGTAAAGCATATTTTAGTATATTAGATTTTTTTTAGTAAAGCAGAATTATTTTAGTAAAGCATATTTTTGTAATAGTAACTGATTTTGAAATAAAAGTATAAAACATATATATATATATAGGACGGTGCTACTCTGCCGCTCAGAGTGCACCGCTTCATTTGACCGCACAGCAAAAATTTTTTTTTCATTTTTTTATAATATATTTAAACATTTTTAAAAAATATAAAAAAATATCAATACACTTAAAATCACTTCCTTAATCACTAAATAAAAAAAAATTAAAAAAAAAATTTTTGTGACCAGCGGTCACTTTGAGGGGGCATGGGAAAGGGACACCCAAGCATTTTCCATATATATATATATATATTTTACAAATTTGCATTTTATTAAAATTGAAAAACCAGATCGATTCGGACTGAAACCTATAAAATCGGATGTACCAATTTAGGGGAGTAACTGGTGCGTAATCGATTTATATAAATACAAAACCGATATAAAACGGTTTGGTCTAAAATTTTGTCTAAAATCAGACCGGACTGGACCGGTTATGTCCCTAGTGCTATGTATTGGGAGATATTGTTGCCCTTTCGCAAGAAGAGGTTGAAAATATTGAAGTCTATGCAAGCCACCTTGAAGATTGGCATAGCATGCACTGACTCGCTAAAAAATGAGCAGCATAAAGGCTCTGCCAAGTGTTGGAGGATGTTGTGTAATAATTAAGAATAAAATTTCTAGATCGTCCCTTCGTGAAAAGTATGCTTAAATTTAAACTTATATAAAATGATAAAAAGTTTCATAAATAAAAGTAGTGGTAGGTACAATAAATAGAAGAGTGCAATAGAAATGAAAAGGTATGGTCATGAACCAGATTCATATTATTAGATTTGTTTGAGTGTAAAGAGATAAAGTAAATGATATCAAATTAAATAGAAGAAATTTAAATGCAAGAAAAGTAAATGATATCAAATTAAATATGCAGGAACTTAAATGAAAGTTTAAATGTGCAAAAAAAAAAAAAAAAAAATGACATCCAATTAAACAAACTAAAATTAAAATAAACTGAAGAGGAAGGCTGTAGGAAGAGGAGGAAGAATGCGCACCAATAGTTGGGCCAATGACTTTACAACTATGCTGTCATTTCTCTCTCACAAAATAAGCTGAAGAAGAGGCTATAGGCAAAAGAGGAAGGATGGGCAGCAACAATTGAACTAAGGTCTTTACAAGTTACAACTATATTGTCATATATCTCTCAAAAAATAAACTGATAAAAAGAAGAAGCTATAAATGGAGGAACAAGGTTACAAGTAGAGAAAAAAAAAAGTACAATAACAGTTGGGGTCAAGGACTCTACAACTGCGCTGCCGCCTCTCTATTCCCGCCTGAATTCTTTCAAAAACTAATAGAAAAAATGAGACTACTCTTACTTAAGGGTGCTACCTGCACCATACGGTGCGGGGTAGCCCCCTCCCCGCACCCCGCCCCGCATGGTGCGGGGGTGGGGTTTCCTTATCCATCCCCCGCCCCCGCATCACCAGGGCGGGGTGCGGAGCGGATACCCGCCCCGCCTCGCTTTATTTTCACTTTAATTATAAATTACATTTAATTATATTTAAAAATTATTTTTAGGTCTAGAAGTGATAAAAAAATATATTTTTAGATCCAAATTGTAAATTTAAATTTTGTAAAATGACTATAATTTAAAATTTATGTAGTTTTTAAATTTGATGGTGCATATTTTATGTAAGTTGTAGTGTAGTAGTTTTAAACTATATAGTTTTTAAATTAGTTAATGCATACTTTGTAAACAAGTCTAACAAATTGTAATATATTTTGTAAATGATTATAATTTAAAAATTATGTAGTTTTTAAATTTGCTAGTGTATATTTTATGTAAGTTGTAGTATAATAGTTTTAAACTATATATTTTTTAAATTAATTAATGCATACTTTGTAAACAAGTTTAACAAATTGTGATATATATATTTATATATATATATAATTTGTAAAATATAAAGATATATTTATAATGTCTATTTATATATATATAGAGGGCGGGGCGGGAGAAATGCGGGGTGGGATTGGCCCTTCCCCGCCTCCCACCCCTGCTAGGAGGACTAGATGCAGAACGGGAGCCCCTGACCCCGCCCATGCAGGGCGGGATTGCCCGTCCCGCCATGACGGGACGAACGGGGGCAGGATAGCGGCACCCCGTTGCCCACCCCTACTCTACTCTATTCTAATAAGTCTATTTGACCGAAGAAAAAAAACTTCAGTAAGCCGTGCGTCCCAGCAAAGAGCCCATGTTCTACCGTCCAAATGAAGAGTATGGATATGCCGTGTCGCACGTGCTGTTGTCAAAATGTCTTTTTCAGCCGCCTCGTGCATCTGCAACCATTAGACACAAGTTGTCTTTTGTTTAATGTAAATGAGATGAGATATTATAAATAATAATTAATAAAATAATAAAATAATAAAATAATATTATAATATAATTTTATAATAAAATTTAAAAAAATAAAATTATTTATTTTATTTTATATAAAAATTTAAAAAAATTATAATAATAAATTGAGATGATATGAAATAAATTTTTTAATTTTATATAATCTGGTTTAAATCCCAAAGGTTTGTCAGCATTGTCTGTGTTCAGAAACACTGTCGAAAGCAAGAAGCTCGTGCTGTGTTGCATGCCAAAGAAATTTTCTCCCTGCTGTGTTACTTTCTCACGTTCGTCCAAAGCAAGCTTTGCTTTATTCGATGCATAGGTCCCACATAAAATATAGGAAAATGTTGGAGGGATCCCGCTGGAACTTATTGCTCCCTTTTTTTTTTTTAAAGATTTTTTTCTTATTAATTAAGAAATTATTATTTAATAATATTATAATTTTTTTATTTTTAAAAATATTTAAAAAATATAAAAAAAATCAGATTTTATTAGAATTACTTGAAATGCGTTTAGATAACTTCCTTTTTCGATTGAGTATGGTTTCAACTATTTTCTAAGCCCACCAATTAATTAACTATAGACATATCACATTATCGTTGCAAATCCCAAGATATTCCTACGGAGTGCCGTGCCTTTGAACTTGCCGCGTCCAAACGAAAGAAAAGCCAGTGTGCTTCCAAAATTTCCCTCTTATCAAGAAATCTTATCAAATCCGGCATGTGCTTGGACTACACGTGTGTTCTCAAATGCTGCAAGTGTCCTTTTAACCCATCAATATCTGGTCCCTTTGTTTGTTTACATGGGTCCATATACATTTGTCTTTAAAGAGAAATAAAGCTGCATGCGTCAAACGACTTTGACCCCATGTGCTACTTCATCTCATGTGATTTCTTTTATTTATTCAATGCATGGGATCTCGTATAAGGCCGGTAGTGATATTACTTATAAAGTATTAAAATTTTTTATTCTTTTATGATTTTTTAAAAATATCTTTTTAAAATTCTTAATCATTAACCAAAAAAAAAATAAAAAAAATAATTTTATTAATAATAATTTTTTAATCATTAATTAAAATAAAAAATTAAAAAATTAAATATAAAATAAATAATAAATAGATAATAAAATAATAATAATCCTATTATTTTCCCACGTATAAACGTAAAGATAGCATCAATTCTTTTCAATGGCCACATGTTTTGGTTCCGTAAAATACTTCTTTAAATGCGCCCATACTGCCCAAACATTTTCGTAGGGTCACAGTTAGAAGTAGTCATTCTTTAAAAACAATAATAACAGAAAAAAAAATAATACGAAATAAATAAAAAATCAAAAATAGTTTAAAGAGAAAAATAGAATATCAAAATTATGTTGTACATTTAAAAAAATATTGCTTAATCAAATCACATGTTATAAAATTAAGTATAAATCATGATATTAATCAATTTAAACCATAACTCAAATTTATACCTATTAATCATATTTCCATCTAAAATCAATAATAATATCAATAAACTAATTAAAATATATTGGTTCTAAATATAAAATATGCAATAATTCATCTCAATCATGTGCTACAAGTTCCTATCTTGGTTTATCAAAACTTCTATTCCCTCTATCCACAGTTTGCTTCATAAACTAGAAATTGCTAGAAATGTCTACGACTTTCATTTGAAGTGATATTCGTAGCAGTTTCAGCTCGAGACTAAGCTTTATCAGATGCGATATAATTGTACTCATGATGCTCTCTTTCTAACATGTTGTTGTTGTAGCTTCCATTACTCCGTCTACACCAAAGTCTTCTTCTCAATTCACTCCACTCCTTGCAACTAATATTGATGCTTTAATTCATTGAGTTTTATGCTTATCCTCTGTTGCCATGTTTGTCAACTTAGGTAAATCTCTTAGTTTATTGACTTTGTATATTGTAATCACATGACCTTTGACCCCTACCTTATTTTCTCAAAAATTCGCACTCTCATCTAATCGTGCTATTTACACTGCTGATGGTTCTCATTTGCCTATTAGCCATATAGGGTCCATTTCTTCCTCAACGCTATCTGTTGCAAACACATACATGGTCTCCAAGCTATCTCTAAATCTAATTTTTGTAGGCCAACTTTGTGAGTTACGTTTTATGCCAACCATTTGCAATAATGGTATTGATGTATAGGATCCTTAGACAATCCAGCTCATCGGGATCTACCATAAGATTGGACGTATGTTTGAGCTCTCAGCTTTGTAGATTCCCTCCCATGCATCTATACCTGTTGCTGCTCTCAACTCTTCCCCTCATTTATGGCATTCTCGATTGAGGTACGCCACTTTTTTCTCGTGTTCAAATTTTAGTCTCTTAATTTCATTTAAGGTCTATCGCTTTTGAGTCTTTTCATTGTATTTCATGTAAACCTAGAAATCAAACACATTTATCATTCAATAAAAGTGACTCATTTTTTTCTACAACTTTTGATTTGATTCATTATGATATTTTGGGTCCCTTTCCCACTCTCTTAGAAGGCAGATCTCGATATTTTGTTATCTTTGATGATGACTATTCCTATAATACTTGGATATAACTCTTACAGCATCGTTATAAACTCTCTTACATTTATCAAAGGTTTCACAACATAGTACAAACTCAATTTTCTCGTACCATCAAAACTTTTTGTCCGGATAATGCTATGGAATATAATGACTCTTGATTCTGTAGCATCATTCAGTTCTTGAACCAAAAGTAATGAATCACTCTCAATGATTAGCTATGAAATGTCCATTGGAATACAAAATTGCAGCCCTATCAGTATTGCAAGTAATTCTACCTCCATTAGATCAGTAACACCATTTTCTTTTTTACTTGCAGAGAACAAAACTCCACCTGTTTCATTCCTTAACAACATTCCCACCTCTACTTTATCCAATTCTTCAAAGATGGCACCATCTACATTTAACTTTAATACACCTTGGGAAGATGGTTGCCAGCAGGAACTTGGAATCTTCCTCTGTTGCCTAACATCTCTGACTTCCTTATATTAAACAGCAATGGACAATGCTTGTTCAATAACTGTTGTAGGTTGTAGATTTTTATCCTTAAAGATATGTTGGTTCCTCCTATACCACATACTCCAAGTTATAAGAAAGAATTTTTCAAGATCACCATGTTGTCCTACTGCCATTACATCCATTGCAATTTGTAAAAATTCCTTTCGAATATCAGTATTTAATAATCTATGAAAATGTTGTTGCCATGACTAAATTACTGATGGATAGTAACATAATGCATGCCCCACCTCTTCCTCATTCATGCCCCAAATACAATGAGCTTCATTAATAATCTACCTCTCCTTTAGATTCACATGGGTTGAAAGTCCATTCCTACGAGTTCTCCATGCAAAGATTTTTATTTTATTTGGCAACTTCATTTTCCATAAGTTTCTCCATAGCTTATATTGACCCTCAGCATTAGAGCATTCTTCATCTTGTTTAGCTAGTTTATGAAAATAGCTATATGCACTTTTGACATTGAACATGCCATCCTTCCCATGATCCCATATAATGCAATCAGGCCTCATCTTAGAGCTAATCATGATTTTCAGCACTGATTTTGCTGTAGCAGGTGGGAACAACCTTCTAACATTCTCAACATTCCACCGCTTTGTCCCTTCATGAATTAGACCATTAATTGTTTGAGATTCATCAATAATTCCTTGCATCGAGGTTTGTAGCAATCTGTGGCTAGGTATCCAATAATCAGTCCATACCTTTATTGATTTACCATCCCCAATTCTCTATCTGCATCCCTGAATCATATCAGTCTTTGATCCCCATATACCTCTCCATACATAGGAAGGAGTAGACCCCAACCTTGAATTACTGAAAGTAGAAGATGGAAAGTATCTTGCTTTAAAGAGCTTATGCAACAGTGTGGACTCATCTGTCATGATCCTCCAAGTTTGTTTTGTAAGAAGAGCTTGATTAAAAATTTTTAAATCTTTGAGACCCATGCCTCCCAAAGATTTGGCCTCACACATTCTCTTCCATCTTACCTATCTTTTTTTCTGTTCCTCTTTCTTTTGACCCCACCAAAAGTTTGCCATCATCTGTTCCAATTCACTACAAAAGAGAAGGTGGTATTTTAAAACAGCTTCTAGTATATGTTGGGATAGCCATTGCAACAACCTTTATCAACGCTTATTTACCTCCTTGTGACAATAGCTTCTCTTCCATCCATTTAATTTGTGCCATACCTTCAGTTAGAGCTTTGGAAAAGCTTGTTTCTTCCCTCTTCCAACTATAGGAGGCAGGCCAAGGTACTTTTCATATTGCTTATATTGTTGAAATTCCAAAAAATTCAAAATCTCTTATTGCTGGCTGGTAGTGACATTTTTACTAAACACCATCGTCTGTCCAGATGCCTTTTCATATATGCCGAGTAAATATTGTATGTTCAAACAGGTATGCAAATTTGCATTGCAAAATAACAAACAGTCATCTGCAAAAATAATGTGGTTCAACTTTGGAGCACTAGCATAGATATGCACTCATTTTATCTGCTTTGATCTTTCAGCCTACTGCAAAAGGGTAATCAAACCCTTAGCACATAGTAGGAGCAAGTAATGGGATATTGGATCCCCTTGCCTTAGTCCTCGAGTTGGAAACAAAGGTCCCTTTGGTTCACCATTCACCAGTATAAAGAAAGAGACAGATTTGACACACACCATAACCAACTTGATCCAATTCTCATTAAAACCCATCCTGGCCATTACAGCTTCTAAAAAGCTCCATTCTACCCTATCATATGCTTTACTCATGTCTAGCTTTAGGGACATAAATCCTTTCCTTCCACTCATTTTTTGCCTCATAAAATGCACCAACTCATAAGCAACCAGTATATGATATTCCCATTCTACGTGTATTTTTATTGTATATTTTTTTAAATTATTACAATGAGTGTTTTTCTTTTTTTAAATTAAATGTGATTTTCACGATATTATTTTATGATTTTTAAATTGTGAAATTATTTTAATATGCTTTCCTGTTATTTATTATTGTTTTGTATTTAAATTACTTTTTAATTTAAATTAGTTATTTTTGGGCTTTAAATTTATTGTGCTTTTAGATTTTATTATTTTATTTTATTTAATCACTGCGTTTGAATTATTTTATTTTATTTAATCACCACCACGAACTCCTCCAAGCCGCATGACTTTTGAGCCATTTAGCTGCTGTTGCTCCACCTCCAGTTACCATCTCTTCACCACTTCATCACCGACCCCCTGCCGACCTAACCCACCCATTTCAAGCTCCGATCTGTCACTGGAGCAACTACCACGAGTTAAAATCTGTTTGGGTCATTTTTGACTTCCACCGCCATTTTCGCCGCCACTCACGGCCAACCACCACTTCTTTTAGCTTCATCAACACCTCTAAGTCATTCCCTATCAATTCTAAGTCTTAGTTTGCTCCCATTCAAAAGTGGGTATTTTGTGACCCACGGCCACAGTGCATTTTGCACTGTTACGTTGCTTTTCCACCACATTTTGTAGCTCTTTGATCCCCCGAAAATTATTTTATAGCGTTGTAAGTATTTTTCAAACTTCCTTTAAGATTTAAATATAATTTTTCATTAATAATAATTATGATTTGGTTGGTTCTGCCGGACTGAGTCCAAGAAGTCGGGGGTCAGTTAGATTGGAGGACAGAGTTGTGTATATAATTGTTTGATGTTGGAAATTACTGTTGTTGGTTATTTTTGGTATCTTGTCATAAGTATTACATAGTGCATGCATGTTCATGTTTAAAAATGTTTCGTGTAATTGCATGCATGTACATGTGTTGGAAATTGAAAAATGGGTTTTCAAGCGAGAAATGATTTTGGGTATATTTGAATGATTGGATTGACTGGCTTGAGTCAGAGGTACTGTAAAGATGGTAGTAAGTAGGGGCGGTGGTAGAGTCCCTCATGTGATTCCCACCTACAGTGCACGCGTAGGGATGGTGGTAAGCAAAGACGGTGGTAGAGTCCCGCCTGCGATTCCCGCCTACGATGCACGCCTAGGGATGGTGGTAGAGTCCCGCATATGATTCCCGGCTACAGTGCTCTGATGGTTTGATTAATGGGCTATTTTCTGCGAAAATGACAAGATTGGATTTTTGGGCCAAAATTGGATTTTGGTGTGTTTGGAAAATGTGGATTTTCGGACCTCATGCATATGGGATCATGTTCATGCATATTGTTGTTGCTTAATGTATTTTTATTTTGAGGTTTGTTTAGTTTATTATTTACCTACGGTACCGTCTTTAATATCGTAGATTTTGATGTAGATTATGAGGAGGCTGAGCCTAAGAAGGTGGCTTCGCCAGATGATTGATTTGGTGCTCTTGTTTATTTATTGAAAAGTTATTTCTCTGTCTTTAAATTATGTATTTTGGTTTATGACTTGTTACCTTAATTTGTAATATTTTTGGTACGCTTATGTTTAAGCGAATTTGTATTTAAGCAAATTTTGGTACTTAGTCGACTGACCTTATTATTCCGCTGCGTTATTTTTGTTGTACACGTGTTGCATGTACACACACTTAGCACTTGGCGATGGGATGTGTGACCCGTATTGTCATCATCCCGACGCCTTGGTTTTCAAGTGTCCGTACGTAGGAGTTGGAGGTGTCACATAGTATATTATCTATTATCAATTGTCTAGGTACAAAAGTTGATTGTGACTTAGAGGTAATATTAGGCAAAATCTCTTTAAGCCAATAGCTAAGACCTTAGAAATTAGTTTGCATATGACATTACATAAACTGATTGGCCTATAATCAGAAATCATCTCAGACTGTTTCTTTTCGGAGATCAAAGTGATGAAAGTGTGATTTAGTTCATGAGGGAACTGACCTTGATTTAGAGCCATTAGAACTGCTCGAGTAATATATTTTCCAACAACAGACCAATGGTTTTGATAAAAGAGAGGTGCCATGCCATCAAGTCCTAGGGCTTTATTAGGATCCATTTGATTAAGAACTAGGACTACTTCCTCTGCACTGAACCCCTTAACCAGATTCTCATTCATATCAACAGTCACCCTTCCCCTCAAACCATCTAAGAAATCCACCTGCCCCGCCTCACCATAAGCCTCGAACAAGGTACTAAAATACTCAATAATCAACTTATCCCTCTTCTCATTTAATTTTCAACTTCCATTCTCATCTCTCAGTCCCTTTATCCAATTTTTCTTTTTTCTCTGAGAAGCTTTATTATGGAAAAATTTGGCACTGTTATCCCCTTCTTTCAGCCATAAACCTTTAGACCTTTGTCTCTACATGATCTCCTCTCTCTCCAGCTAGACTTGCATTTCTATTCTTGCCTCCATGTGCTCATCCCTTTTTTGACATTATGGATCACTAGTTTGCAGCCACATCAGTTTTGATCTTGCCCTTTCAATACCTTGTTTCACATGCCCAAAATTTGACTTGTTCCATACAGTAAGCTTTTCACCACATCTTTGGAGCTTTCTCATCACAGCATTGCAGCCAACAGCACCTGGTTCCACCTGCCATGCATTTTCAATAATGTTCTTACAATCTGGTGATTCCACCCACATAGCCTTGAACCTAAAAATTCTTTTTTCCTTTCTTTGGACTTGTTCTTCATGAGTCCTTAAAATAAGAGGCACATGATCTAAATAAGCAGTTGTACGATGTTGAACTCTAGCCATAGGGTAGCATAAGCACCAACTAAGGTTTGAAAGGACCCTATCTAGCCTCTTACTAATATAATGAGAAGGCTCCCTTTTGTTACACCAAGAAACTTATATTAGTACAATGAGTAGGACCCTATCATAGATGAATTTAATAAAGATTGATGGATCTTCACCAAGAAACTTATATTAGTACTATCACCATGCCTATATCCACAGGCCTTTAAGAATGCAAAGGAAAATGTGGAGCTATGAAGATGCTGGTTTTGGATAATACATGAAGAAGTTGGGTTGGCTAGTGGACATCGTTGAGAAGTTAGTAGATATGGACTTCATATGGATCATGAGCAGCATGTGGTTAGAAAGAATTAGTATGGTATATATGCATATATATGTATTGTGGCTATTTAGAAGATACAGTTTTGTACTTAGGACAAATGGTATCTTGGTGACATTTTTATGAACGAATCTTGTTACAATGGTTTCATGATTCTTTGTCAATATCATGATTAATGTAAGCGTGGGAAGACACGGATTGACTAATATACTATTTATTGGTTTAGGCAAAAGAACAGAACTTTGGAAAATTCAATTGGAATTGAGTTAGAAAAGGCCAAAATCTAAATGATATTGCAAGTATTTAAAGCAAATTTACATCAATGATCACATAATTATGAGAAAAAAAAAACACATCAAATTTATTTCCAGCGCTTCAAACTGCCATAAGAGAATTCTGTCCAAAAGCATTATTGTTGCATAGAAACTAGTGAAGATTACTAGTTGCCAGTAAAATATTTGGATTGCCGTCACAAGTAACTTTCAACGACAAATATTTATTGTGGCAAAAATATATTAGCCGCAATACGAAATGGCAGGAAATATTATTTACAACAACTTACGTTCTCCCTAACTAGCAGCCAAACATAAAAAAATTTATTTAGGAGTTTTTGCCACCAAGATAATGCCGAAAATAGTTTAGTATTTGTGACATGTTTTGTAAAATCTCTGCAACAGAGCAATTCGGGAACATTAACAATGACCAAGTTGTGACGCTTTAAAATCATCGCGAGTAATCTTTTTTGGCTATTTTTGCTTCTATTTCCGATGATTTTAGACGCAAGTAAAAGTGCTTTTTCTTGTAGTGATATATGATGTAAAAATTCTGCCCACATCGACTAGCTTCTAGCTAGCCCATTGTAACTAATTAACTTGTGAGAAGTTTCTAAACATACATCTTAACATAGACACAATGCTAACGTGATCATAGTTACATGATGCATGCACCATGTTTCAAAAATCAATTCGGCTTGATCTGCATTGATCGTATGTGTATATCTGTAATACTGTAGAGAAACTTGTATTCTTTCCAAAAGAAACAAGAGAATTATTGAATTTCCATTAGCTTGTACATCATTTATTTTCACAAGGAGCGATATTACTAGTGAGAAAAAGACAAGTTACATTGGACACATGATCTAGTCTCAAATATAAGATATTTGAAAGAGGAAAAAGTAGAGATCTAGATATTTGTTTGTAATATAGGAACACTAACAATTTTTGTCCCAATCATTCTTCAATTCTTAGCTATAGGAATGGGATGAATAAACAACGCTTGCACGTGGTCCTTTGTCTCACCGTCTTCAATGCCATGACCATCTCCATTCTGGTACATTAACTGGGACACCCTTGCAATGTTCATTGTGATCTCATTAAATGTTCTAGAGAATGGAGAACTTGCAATGCATTCTCCATTAATCGTCTTCCATGTTGCACTAATCAAGAACCTCATGTATTGGCGAGCCTCTTCCTCGCTAGCACTGGTGTCATTCATGTAGCATTGGATTGATTTAGGATTATCCCCCCTCTTTAACTCATCCTAGGTTACAAAAAACATAAAAAACATGTTATCCTATGTTCATGTGAAGTAATCCAAAATATGTTTTATAAAATGATTAGGATAGTGTGTTTTACTAACCGCAGATGTTCCGAGATCATCTGAAAGTCGTACAATGAATGATGATAAGCGAATTATATCAGGATAATCTTCCAATGAATCCAAGGCTTCCTCGGTTATGGGATTTGTGACGAAAAAATAACAATGTCTCAGTATATTTGGTATTGTTACTGTGATCCATGCACATTCAAGGTATTCTTGAAGGCTTGGTGTATATTGGTTGTGAAACCAATTTGCCTCCAACAAATAAGATCTACATATATCTGCCCACTAAAAGATTTATGGTGGATCAATGAATTAGAAGAGTTATAATAGAAAATAAGTTATAGGGTAAATAGTGATGAATAAAAAAGTCCTAGCCCTACCCCATTTTTCATGTATGAAATGATGTTGCATCCCTTTTCCTTGAGAGTGTCAAAAGCCATTTCATTAATTGTGTTATAGATGGAAAGAAAACAAATCTGCAAATAATAAGGAAGTTGTTCCATTCCATCGACATCCCATCTAGATCACATGGAAAAAATTACACATAAGTATTTGCATCAAAGATAAGCAGCCATATTTGAAGTATAGGAGGTGTGCTGCCATTAATACAAACCTCTCAATAGCATTTGTGAAGAGCTCAAGTTCTTCTAAAGTGCCATAGACATCGTAGACATCATCTATTGTTGTCAACAATGCACCAAGTTTTGCCAACATTCTCCTCTCATATCCAAATTGAGGTTGAATTATTGCTGTTGTTGCCCATAGAAAATTCTCCACAACCCTATCCCGTGCAAAGCTCAAATCTCCAAGGCCAGTGTTCCTCCACCACCTTTTGTAGGAGACAAGGAAATAATATCAGTTTTAAAACTAGAGCATATATTGTAGATTCTTACCCCTCTAATCTAATATATTATTAAGTAAGGGGATATTTGGCATACATGAGAATTCTCAAAACTTTTCAAAATTTTATCCATAAATACTTTTCAATTTTAAAATTTCAACTTTTCCTTCTTGTCATTACCAAATCATTATTCAATTTTTACTTTATAATATTTTTATTCATCTTTGTCTCTCTCATTTCCTAAAACTCAATAAAGCATATTCACTCAAACCATTTCACTATTATTTACAAAATTCTGAAATATTCAAAGTAACCAAATATGTCCTAAATCTCCTCGTAGCTTTTGAGGCTAAGATACAAGTTACAAAATGAGGATAAACATATATTTTTACCTTGACACTTCCTTTAGATCTTCTTGGTGGACTGCTTGTACCATATTAAAATCCAATTCTGCAAGCTCAAGCAAGGTAGGGTTCATATCTTCTCTATTCTTATATGCATCAATGAACCACCTCGCTTCCAACCTTATCACTCTCCAATGTAGTGGAAGCTCTAGGGCGTGACTAACCATCGTACAAAGATATTGATCTTTGCTTTGATCCACGTACTCTTTAAGATGTTTGGTTGCAAAATCTCTCGCTTCCTCCAAGATGCTTTCGCCATCTTTCAAGTGGAACGAAGCTTCATACAAAGCCAGCATTCCTTCAGTGTTGACACGAAGACATTCTTTGAAATTTCCCTCTTCATTGATGAAACTTTTGAAAGTCTCTGAAACAACAAAGCGTGCCAATTGTTAAAAATAAATGAGAGGTTATGAATTTGATATTTATTTATTTTTGTCAAAGCATTACTAGTATGTTGTTTACCTTGAGGTACATCATATCCGTGTTGTCTTAGTAGTCTAAACTCAACAGCTGTAGCATACAAACTCTGCTTCTTGCAAACATCACCACTATGATGAGTATTATGTATATTCTTCAATATCCTTCTTATTTCATCCTCAAAGTGGTAAGATACTCCAAGTCTTTGCAATATGTCAATCAGCTCGAGTTTCTTTATAGGATCAACCACTTTGTAAAACATCATTGATACTTCTCTCTTCAACTTATCAATCTTTCGAGTGAATGCCTCCCCCTGTAAATTAAACCAGATTATAGATAATATAACAACAATTATAAAAACTACTTAGACAAATAATAAGCAAATATAAATTGCACACTTTTACCATGTATTTGCTTCCTAATGATTGGATGTAATCATAATTCCAAATGGTAGGATGGTAATTTGCTGATCGTCGGACAATAGTGGAATCAATAGAACTTAAGTTTTCTTTGGTGGCCATGCTTTGTAAAGGATGGGGTAGATAGCCACCTTTTCCTCTTGTAAAAGCTGAGACTCGTTTTTTAGGTGGGAGCAATGTAGAGGGTTTGCAATTTCGGACAGAATCAAGAATGCTAAGGCAGTTTGTGTGAGGCATTATTGAAACTATGCTTTTTCTGATTAAATGAGTTGTTGTGGAACATGGGCATCGGCCTTCAAGCATATGACCCTTTTATATAGACCTTGGGGTGGCTATTTATCATATCGCCTCTTTGTGACGGCATCAAGGGCACACTCATGTACGAATTTCAAGAATATCGTCAAACAGTCAAGGGCGGCTAATGAGGGTTGGCACGAGCTGCTACGTCTATTTTATATACATATATATTTATTTATTTGAGAAAAGCTGCCTCTATATGTTGGTTGGTTATATGCGGTTAGAAAAAAATAAATCTTTAGAGTATTTAAAGCCTGGGTGTTATAAGACTATACCAGCACTACAAGAAAAATAAATTTTTATGATTAAAATTTTATAATTAAAAGAATTATTTCAGACGTTTTATTTGAAATAATAATTTTAGTTACAAAATTTTGGTCCAAAAAATCCATTTATCTTATAGTGTAAATAAAATTATATAATCACAAATGACGTCTTAAATTATAAATAAGAAAGTCAAGTACTAGGGATGATAATATGTGACATAACCTATGAAACGAACATGAACATAATACAAAATTAGCATGTTTGGATTTCATATAAATGGGTTTGAGTCAAAACGGGTTGACCTGTTAAGACACAATTAATAAATAGGTTAATAATGGGTCAACTTGTAATAACTCGTCTAAATTTTATTTCAAAATTACAAATTTATTATTATTGGTTGTAATATTAGTATTTCTTAATATGCTAATATTTTTGTTGTAGAGATTGTAACTCTGTATCTATACTCATATTTTTTATTGTAGGATTTGTAATATTGATTTTATAATAAGTTAAAATTGGAAAAATATTGATATTTTTTGTTTGTAGCTAGTCTTATTATTATTATTTTTAGATCTTGTGATTATTAATAAATATAGATTTTAATTTTTATGTAAAATTAAATTAATCAGATCAACTGAATTATGTGTGTTAATTTAACTCATTTATATGGAACAAATTGAAACGAATTGTATTGTATTGATTTATTTCTAATTAATTATCAAACAGAGTTAAAACAAGTTATACGGCACCATCTATTATTTAAATGAATCAGATTAGAATTTGAATATTTGATCTATTTAATTTAAAGAGTCAATTTTAAATTGATTCATATAATCGAATATTCATAACTTCACGGAGTGATAAACACGGATTGTCACTTCTGATTTGTCAAATGGTGTAAGAATTGATACGAATATTAATTAGACCAATCGGTATCTTCTCAAATTGATTTTGATCAAATAAAATTTGTCCAAGATCTTGTACCTTTTTTGTCGCACTCGTATCATGCCGATTACTCATGCCACTTCCCTTTCCTTGACAAGCTACTTTTCCCACCACACGGAAAGAAAAAAGCACGTGTCTAATTAAGACAGCCTCGTTTGTTACCGGGAAAAAATACAAAGCTTCATAAATTTTTCCAAATTTTGGTACGATTAGATGATCTCTAAAAATAAATACTTAATTTATATCTCAATTTATTTTAATACTATTCTCTCTAATAATACATTTTAAATAAACAATATATTGATATGAATACATACGGCTATAAAAGTAAAAGTTAAATTAAAAGTAACAGTATTTGATTACTTTTATTTAACGAGAAATGATAAATGAGCTAAAATTTTAGATTCAATTGAGAATTTATTTATTTATTTATACTTCATATTTAAGGAATATTTATAACATAAATGAGGTTGTGTTTTTTTTCTTTTTAACAAATATTTATAATGGGTTGCAAAATATGTGATTAGAAAAAATATTTACACATAAGATAAATAAATAAAGGAAGCAGGAAAAGAAAAGAAAATAAAATAAAAATTGTACCATTGGTAAATAAATAAACAAAGGAAGCAGAGAAAAAAGAGTTTTGCTATATACAAACAAAGTTGCGTACTAATCCATGTACCAATACTGATTATTTCATATTTAAAATTCAAATTGACACTATTTTCAATAAAATTTACTTTTTGACCAATCACATTAGATTGGTACACATATTAATTGATAATTGTGCTTGTAACTATATTTTTTCAAAAATAAATAAAATAAATTGACCCAATGGTTACAAAAAAGAAGGCAAAATATAGAAAATATAAAAGTGGTGACAACTTTCATGCTATAAAATGGCACCATGGCTAACAGTTAAACAAATAAAATACTATAAAATGTATTACAAGTATTTGTAAGTCTCGTCATATTACTAACTATAATAAAATTAAATTAATCTCATTTCTATAAACAAACACATATTTCAATATATGGCAAAAAAATTTATATTATCTTGTTCCTTTATGAAAACAGACGAGGCCACGCCTTCACCACTTCAGGCGGAATTTTGTCAAGAAGTTTAAATAAGTATAAAGTACTACTACTAGGGGTTGGTAGCTTGTTTTCATAGACTCAGATCAATTAACCACTTGAAGATTGGTGTTAAGTTAAACCTTTGCCGTATATTCGGGTCCAAGTTTCTCTCAGGTTGTCTTTGCGAATTTTTCATCCGTCTGTCACGAATATATATTGTTAAAATATTATATTTTTATATTATTAATTTTTTAAAATTTAATTAAAATAGTTAAATTATTTATTATATTTTCTATAATTTTTTTTAAAAATATATAATGATAAAATAAAGCCCTACGTATTTTTCTTTTTCTTGCCGTCTCGTCTTACATATTTTTCTGCATCAAGTTGAAAGATGTTTACTCCAACATATTTAAATAATATATTTTTTTAAAATTAAATAATATTTTGATTTTTAAAAAAGAGAACTGCTATACAAAAGCCGTGTAAACTCCACACCAAATTTTACTTGCCAACGTGGCTTTTATTTTTTAAAAATAAAAACTTAAACCCATTGTTTCTAAGAGTATTCACATCGGTATCCCCATCCCCATCCCTATAATTTAACTTAAAATCACATTTTCTCAAATTTTTTTCTAAATTTTATTCATATTTTAAAAACTTCCCACATCCCATTCCTCATCCATATCTCTATTCTATTAAATAATATTTCTCTATTCTTTTTTTATTATTTTTTTCTCTCTCTTCCATTTATAATCTTAACTACTAACTCTTTTGTCTTATTTTTTTTTTTCAAATATCAATTTCTATTAAATTTTTTTACAGTTTTGACTATCAAATACAGTATTTTTTAACTGAAATTCGTATTATAAAAATAGTAATTTTTTTAATTTAATTAGTGCATTTTCTAACGTGATAGCCATATTTTATTATTTAGTATTCTTTATCCATTCTTTTAATAATAATACCTAGTCACGTATTGAATATAAAATTTCCACTCATTTTTTTAACGGCAACATTTTTTGTCTTTTATCAGACGGTAACTTTTTTTGTCTTCTCTCAAACAGTAATATTTTTCGTCCTATGTGTAACGGTAACTTTTTCCTTCATAAATACGTATATTGCTAACATTCACACTCTCACAAACTCTTCTTTTATTTGATCTATAGAATCGAATTTCAATAATCTCCCCTGATCTCCCACTTCTTTCATCAAATGGCTCGTACTTTCTTTCGCAAATTGTTGACATACATATCCTCTGAAGATGATAGCGATGTTGTTCTTAATGAGGAGGCCGATGGATAGTCATCGAGGTATTGTAACAATCGCCAACGTCGTAAGTTTATTCGGCGTGATCATATTCAGGGGCACGAGCGGCTATTTCGCGATTATTTTGCAGAAAATCCAGTATATCTCTTGAATCTATTTCGAAGGAGATTTCGGATGAGCTGTCCCCTATTTCTTCGTATTCTAAATGAGGTAGAGTCTTACGAGCCGTACTTCGTCCAGATAAGAGATAATGCCGGAAGACTCGGTTTATCTTCTATGCAAAAGATAACTGCAGCACTTAGAATGATGACATATGGGGTGATTGGAGATTTTATGGATGAATATATACATATTGGTGAAAGCACCGCAATGGAGAGCCTCAAAAAATTCTCTGAGACAATAGTAAGTGTTTTTTCAGATGAATATCTGTGGTCTCCAAATGCCAACGATATTACCCGATTGCTTGCTGTAGCTGAACAACGAGGATTCCCAGGAACGCTGGGAAGCATTGACTGCATGCATTGGAAGTGAAAAAATTGTCTCGCAGCCTGGAAAGGTATGTACTCTGGCCACATCCGTGAACCCACTATTATTTTAGAAGCAGTTGCTTCATATGATCTCTGGATGTGGCATGCATTTTTTGGTATGCCCGGTTCACATAACGACATTAATGTTCTAGAGAGATCTTTTATTTTCACGGAGCTTGCCCAAGGGCGTGCTCCTCCAGTCAATTACACAATCAATGGCAATGACTACACTATGGGGTATTACCTTGCTGACGGTATTTATCCCAAGTAGCGAATTTTTGTGAAGACGATTCCGTCACCAAGAGGGAATAAGAAGAAAAATTTTGTGAAAGCACAAGAATCTGCAAGAAAAGATATCGAGCATGCATTCGGGGTTCTTCAACAACGATTTGCTATCATTCGTGGACCTTCCCGAATGTTCAAAGTGAAGGATCTAACAAATATAATGAAAGCATGTGTTATACTACATAATATGATCATTGAATACGAGCGTGATGATAGTGAGAGTCTGAACATTGAGTATGATCAACTTGATGATGATCTCTCGGAATTGTCGCGTAATCATACAACTGAGCTTACGGACTTCATCCAACGTCATCATCATATTAGAGACAGCTCAGCACATAATCAGCTTCAAGAAGATCTAATTGAACACCAATGGTTATTATATTCCCAACATTAGTCGCGGTCGCGTTATATTCTATTATTTCCACCAATGTTATTTTAAACTATGCTTGAGTTAATCTGCTGTGCATTTGTAATTCGTTAATGTTAGTAGTGATTATATTAATTGTAATCAAGTTTGTTGTCATATTTCTTTGAGTATAATAATGGACTATATTCGAGGTCATTTATTTGGATGTCCGAATTTGTTACATCCAATTTACTTGCACAAAAATATCAATTTATACAATAATCAAAAGTACAAAAAATGGCAATTTTACTTTTTACACATATATCATTGTCCGAAACTAAATAAATATCAAATACAACCATATAAAATCAATCCGATCCTCGGGCATGACTGCGTCTCATGATGATTTCCCTCTGGAGTTGCTCGAAATATAGCCGCTGCATTTTTGGCATGACACTCACATCTATCATCATAATGCGCTGATCTGATTCCTTCTTCGCAAGCTCCACTTTCTCAGCCTCCAACCTCAGTCTTTCGTCCTCTTGACGGATTTTACTTTGCTCTTTTGCAGCTTCAATTTTAATCTTCTCTATCTCCAATCTCAGTCTTTCATCTTCAAGATGTAATTTTTTTTCCTCTTTTTCCTTGTCATACTCCATCTTCTCGGCCTTCAGGCGATAAAACTCTTTCTCCTGAGCGCGTGACTCCTCTAACATAGTATACCTCATCTTTCTGAGTTGGAAATTTTCCTCTGCTTGCCTGCTTTGGGCCTTTCGTTTTCCTTTTTCAGCTTTTCTTCCTATTGGCCGGTCCAATTCGATAACCTCATTCTCTATCACATTCTCTGTCTCGAGATCAAAAACTGAATCCTCCATAGCGGCGGAACATCGAGTTGGGGTCGGGGTCGGGGATGAGGACATCGTTTTCCTTCACTTTGGATCCTCCTTTGTGGCCTACCAAATCCACTTAGGTTGGTCCTTCAACAGGTGCTAACAATGCTCGAACTGAAAAGTGCATTTTTCTAACGATTGGTACATAACCTCCGCCTTGTCAAACTTACATGTAAACAAATAAAATCCATGTTAAACCAACTTGCACAAAAAATAATGCTAACGTAAAATACTAAGAGTAACAAAATTCTACCTTGTCTTGGTCGGTCATGCCACTTTGATTTAACCCTTCAATTTGAGCTAGTTTCGCACAAAATTTATTTGTGGCCTTTTGAATAACTGACTACCGATGTATTAGAGACTTTATTGTCCACTTATTTGTGGTTTCTTTATATTGCTGAAAGTACTCAAAGATTTTTTTCCAAAGTTGGGAGTGTTTTTGATCTGTTCCTTGGATGGCATCAAGGCTACAATTTAGCCATGCAGAGACAAGTAACTTGTCTTCTTCAGGGGTGAAGTTCGCACCCTTGACTAATTTCCTAACGCCGATAGGCTCGTTACGGGATAGGGGTGGAGAGTCACCAAGAGTCATAGGGGAGGATCCACTTTGCCCATCGTAAGTGGGGTCGAGTTGAAGATCTTGACTAAGGAAGTTGGTGAAATACATATGACCAGGGTCTTGTGAATCCATCTATATAAAAATGTTTAAATGTTAGAAACCAAAGTTTGGGGTCGGGGTCATTGGCTCAGAAACCGAATGGTGACGTCATGGAAATTTGGCCACCCACTCATGGCTGCAATGTTCGGTTGCTAGTACTTGTTGGCCGTCCGGGTTACCTAGCCATTGAGGGAATGAAACAAATTTCCCGTATGCGTGCCAAGTCCAAAACATCATCACAGCCGAGTTCGATTAGTTTCCACAAGCCAATTGTATTACAACATAACAAGAAAACAACAACCAAACAACATGCAAATCATAAGAATTCAATAAATAAGAGCATCCCCATCCGGTCTAAATAATATGTTGATATACATTTATAAATGTGGCTCAGAATGGTGTAAATATTGGCAGCATGCGTAACAAAGTTTCCAAACATCAAATGGCTGCAAAACCCCACCCAAACCCCGATTGCCTTTTGTGGAAGTACCACAAATTGCAATATGTCCATCCGGGTGAGGATTATCCCGCCATATTGATGGGACCCCATTAACACTTGTGAATTAATGGCTACTAAACACCATCATCATTGCCTAATAATAGTCCCCCTTCCCCAACAGATCCGAAACACTGCAAGGGACCCAATATGATGTTAATCACAGCCTAATTAACACTTGCAAGAAATTTTGTGAAAAAATAACAATTTTAATAATGTATAATATGATATAATAGTTAGCTTTTAGGTATATTTTCCATTAACCAAGGACCCCACGATAAAAAAAAAAGCCTAAAGATTCATTAGATTGGCAATAAAAAGATTATATATGCTAGATGCCAATGGACCCCACAATAAAATTGAGTTTTCTAGCAACAAAGAGGCTTTGAATCCGAATCTAGTATGTTGATATCATCAGATGAATATAACTGCATGTGCATCCAGCATATCACATGCTTAAACTAACTACAAGAGTATACCATGCATCCAATTAAATAGTCCAAGTTATGACATAATAGAGGAAACGAAGATTGCATGAAAGGGGGGACAAATAACTCAGGGTCTAATAGTTTAGCACAATAAATATTCAACTAAATTTAGTACAATGAAAGTTGCAAATCAATTTTCCAAAAATGTGACAATTCGGACAAGAGAGAGTTTAACATTAGCATTAAAACCAACCCATTAAAATGGGTCTACACAGACCAACCTATTAAAATGGCATTCAAAACCAACAGCTTTAAAACCAACAATCAACAACCAAGTCTCATTTCAACCATCCATTACAACTAAGTTCAAAATGATAAAGCTCCATTTTGTCACAACTACAATGGGTCTGCACAGACCAACCCATTACAAGTATATATAGAATAGTAAGCTTGGTCCAACTGCAGTTAATATAATATCCAATCAACCAAAACATATGGACTGAGTAGTCCTGAAAGAAAAGAAATAGCAATGTGTATCCAAGTGCAAAAATAAGGTTTAGATATCCAGCCCCCAATAGATAGATACTAAATACACAATCTCACCCTACTTGGTACACCTAAATGAGATATCAAATATCAAAAAAGGAGCTAATATTGCACGGCATCAAGTCATAATATACATCACAGAAAATCTCAGTGCAGTTCCACCACAAAACTCAGTAAACTGCCAATACAAGATGAAGATTTATTAACTTGCCAAACCCAGAACTGAAATATACAACTATAGAAACATGGGTTGCCAAAAAATTCCTTGCTATTGCACAAAAAATTCGAATCTATTGCAATGTTTTTGAGCAGAAAATTCCTTGCTATTGCACAAAAAATTTCAGCCCTAAAGTCCAACAACCATTTCGGTCTTTCAACAGATCCCCATCCCCATATGTAATCTCATAGCAATGGTAATGGAAACAACAAATTTAGAGCAACCCATAACTGAAACAACAAATTCAGAGCAACCCAAATCGAAGCAAAAATTTTAGAGTAACCAAAATCCAAACTCAATCGATTTATCAACGATTTTGAGCAAGTAGGAGCTAGGGTTTTTAGACTGTAATACATACATATTTTCAAATATTTTTCGCAATAATCAATCTCCAAATACATGCAACCATGGAGGAAACCGAGTGAGGGATATGAAATGAGAATGCAGAAGCTCGGTGGCCAACCATGGAGGATCCCGATTGAAACAAAGTCCAACCATTTTCAGATGCCGAAACTCAAAATATGCAAGAGAGAATATGAGAATCCTGCCATGGAGGAAGCCGAAAGGGAAGAAAATCACTTACAATTGTTGCGGACTGATCCGATGGCGAGGGAGGAGGTGAAATCTCGAGGGCACCCAACTGTCCAGAGCAAGAACGGCGGGACAAGAGAGAGAAAATCAAATTTGGGGATGTACAGTCGATACACAAATATGAGGATTTACTGTACAAACCGGAAACCCAAACCCCATTTTAGGGAATGGGATGGAGGAGCAAAATTGGGGAAAACCCTATAATTTTTTCCAAATTATAGGGAAACTATCGGGATGCAGATGTTGATGGGGATGCTCTAAAGCAAACCTAGGAAACCCACCGTCTGCTTTTTCTCTCTCTAAACCCATTGTTTTACTTATGATTTGATAGAAAGCAAACCTATCTTTTTTATTTTCAGAAAACCAGAAGGAGCTTATCTGAACTTAAGCAGTTCTTTGAGATGTTGGTTTTGATTTAGTTCACTTTCTTCGGCTAAGTATTGTGGATTACTGGATTTGGTTCTTTTTTCTTTTTCGGTTTCCTTGTTTGAGGTCTAAAAGCGAATAATGGTAGTAAATGGAGGAAAGCAAATGTTGCATTGGGTCTCAATCTCTGTATGTTTGTCTAGAGATAGGGCTATTTCACGAAATGGGAAGTAAATGGAGTAAATGATAACACAAACTTCACAAAGAGTGAATCTGCAGGATTTTGAGGGATGGTGTTGAGGGAGGATTTTTCTCAGATCTTGAGGGATGTCAACGGCATACAAGGATTTGACAGAGGGATTTTCTTTAGGCGCAAAGAACCCAATTTCTACAAATTCTAACAAATGTTTCGATCATCCCAATTTCTGCAAACCTCTCCCCGTGTTCTCTCCCCTGTTTTACAAACACAACAGTTCTCTCTCACTCTCATCTGCAAATTCTCAGTGATATAAAAAAATTATAGTTTGTTTTGCTCTCTTTAGAACAAGAAAAATGGTGGATGTGTTAAAAGAGGACTTTTTTCGTAGATGGAGGGAGAGAAGGAGGAGGGAGGGGGGAGGGCAGAGAGGGAAGTGGATTCGGAGGGAGAGGAAAGAAGTCGGGAGGGGAGAGGGCAAATAGGAAAGTGGATTCACAATATTAGACCGTTTTCATCTAAATCCGGTTTGCCACACCAGCTGGTGAGTGGAGTAGGAGAGGAGACTGGCTTTGGAGTAGATTTTCTCATCTTGCAAATACCACATATTGCACCGAGTTCCCTTAACCAGTTAACAACAATCGATGAATCCAATGCCAGAACCACATGAGAAATACCCAGCCTTTTCACATGCCGAATACCATACATTAAGCTCATCACTTCTGCTAAAATACTAGCACCAGATCCCACAAGTACAGCATAGTCAGACCAATTAATTTACCTTCATGAGTCCTCAAGACGCCACCTGCACCAACATCCCGCGGCTGCACCTATTAGAATTTAATTTTATCCATTTAATTTTCGGTCTCCTCCAAGACACTAACTGCGGCAACCTGCTCTTTGGCAATTTAATAGGAATCTTCAACTCAGTTAAAATGCTTGCATCCCATGAAGATAAACGCCTAATTGCAGATAATTTCTCCCCAACTCGAGATGCCCAGTACACAATATTTCTACAAACCGAAACAACATTTTCTACTGTACCTTCCATGCTAGTTTTACATCGTCTTAACCAAAGACACCAGGTAATAATTCCAGGAAATAAACCAATCAACTGAGATGACCAGTTTGACTAGATCTAGATGCTTTCCGGTACCAAATTTCTACCATCTCTCTCATTTTATTTTATTTTTACCAATCAAATCATCTAAATGTATAGCCTTTAACCTGCTAGAAATAATAGGAACACCAAGGGACTTAAATGGCAAAATACCTTCCACAAAACCCATCATCCGCAACAAACTTCGACGTCGAGCTGGGGACATATAACTAGCAAAAGTAATAGACGATTTCTCTTTTACTCACAGACTGTCCAGACCACCTTTCAAACTTTTTTAAAATATCAGCATGCAGTGGCCTTGATCAGGGAGGATTTAGCACCATTGGAAAAAATGACAATGTCATTCGCATATAGCAAATGAGATATAAGTGGAAAGATGATAAAAAGCCTTTATCTGATTATCTACAAATGCTTTTTTCAATAAACGAGTCAACACTTTCTCAACCATTATGAATAAATACGGTGAGAGTGGATCGCCTTGCCTCAACCTACGGCCCCTTTAAAAAATCCTTTAGCAACACAATTTATCATAATAGAAAACCATGCGTAGTTACACATATAATGCCCCCAACTTTCACGTACAAACACATAGAAATCGAAACGTTGGGATGATGAGAATACGGGTCATCCATCTTATCGTCAAGTGTGTGTACAATAAAAATAACACAGCGGGTAATAAAAGTCTTTCAATTAAGTATTAGAATTTTGTTTAAATACAAAAATCATTTAAAACAAGTGTAATAAAATATTACAAGTTCCAATATCATCATAAAACCAAAATACATAATTTAAAGACAGAAATAATTTTTCAATAAATAACCAAAAACACCAAATCAATCCTCCGGCGGAGCCGCCTCCTCAGGCTCAACCTCCTCATCATCTGCATCAAAATCTACGGTACCAATGACCGTACTGCAAATAAGTAATAAACCAAATAAATCTCAAGATAAAAATATATTCATGCAATAACCAAATGCATGAACATGATTTTGATTCAGGTCAACCCATTTTGACTCAAACCTATTTATATAAAATCCAAACATGCCAATTTTGTGTTGTGTTCACGTTCGCTTCATGGGTTATGTTACATATTATCACCATATTTTTTAAATAAATGGGTTAATAACAGGCCAACTTGTAATAACTCATCTAAATTTTATTTCAAATTTACAAATTTATTATTATTATTGGTTGTAATATTAGTATTTTTTAATATGCTGATATTTTTGTTGTAGAGATTGTAACTCTGAACCTATACTCATATTTTTTATTGTAGGATTTGTAATATTGATTTTATAATAAGTTAAAATTGGAAATATTAATATTTTTTGTTTGTAGGTAGTCTTATTATTATTATTTTTAGATCTTGTGGCTACTAATAAATATAAATTTTAACTTTTAGGTGAAATTAAATTAATCAAATCAACTAAATTATGTGTATTAATTTAATCAATTTATATGAAACAAATTGAAACGAGTTCTATTATATTGATTTATTTCTAATTAATTATTAAACAGAGTCAAAACAAATTACACCATACGATCTATTACTTAAATTAATTGGATTAAAATTTAAAAATTTGATATATTTAATTTAAAGAGTCGAATTTAAATTAATTCATATAATCAAATATCCATAATTTGAGGGAGTGATAAACACGAATTGTCACTTCTGATTAGTCAAATAGTGTGAGAATTGATATGAATATTGATTACACCAATCGGTATCTTGTCAAATTGATTTTGATCAAATAAAATTTGTCCAAGATAAAAAAAAATCATGCCGATGACTAATGCCAGATCCTTTTCCTTGACAAGCTACTTTACCAACACATGAAAAGAAAAAGGCACGCGTCTAATTAAGACAGCCTCGTTTGCTTTTAGGATAAAACACAAAACTTCGTAATCTTTTCTAAGTTTTTGTACGAGAAGATAATATCTACGAACAAATATTCAAATTATATCTCAAGTTTTCATCATTTCAGATTTTACTTTATTTCAATATTATTTTTTTAATATTATATTTTAAATAAACAGTATATTAATATGAATACACATTATAAAAAAAGTAAAAATTGTACTGAAAATAACAGTATTTGATTACTTTTGTTTAACTAGAAATGATAGATGAGCTGAAATTTTAGATTCAATTAAAAATTTATTTATTAATTTTTACTTCATATTTAAGGAATATATATAATATAAATGAGGTTGTGTTTTTTATAGCAAATATTTATAATGGGTTGCGAAATATTTAATTAAAAGAAAAAATACTTACACATAAGGTAAATAAATAAATAAAGCAGTAGGAAAAAAATAAACAAAAAAAATTGACCAATTAGTTAAAAAAAGGTCAAAATATGGAAAGAATTAAAGTGGTGACAACTTTAATGCTATAAAATGGTATCATGGCCAACCGTTAAACGAATAAAATATTATAAAAAGTATTAAAAGTACTTGTAGGTCTCATATATTACAAATTATAACAAAGTTAAATTAATCTCATCTTATTTCTATAAACAAACATATATTTTATCGAATCTCATCTTATCTCATTTCATCTCTATAAACAAATACATATTTCAATATATCTCAAAATTTTTTTTATCTTATTTTATTTTATTTTTAAAAACAGACGAGGCCACGGCTTTACTACTTCAGGCGGAATTTTGTCAAGAAGTTTAAATAAGTATAAAGTACCACTACTAGGGGTTGGTAGCTTGTTTTCATAGACTCAGATCAATTAACCACTTGAAGATTGGTGTCAGATAAACATTTGCCGTATATTCGGGTCCAAGTTTCTCTCAGGTTGCCTTTGCGAATTTTTCATCCGCCTTCACTAATATATATTGTTAAAATATTATATTTTTATATTATTAATTTATTAAAATTTTAAAAAATTTAATTAAAATCAAGTTATTTATTATATTTTCTATAAATTTTTTTTTTTAAAAAAACAACGTAACAGTGCAAAATGCACTGTGGCTATAGGTTACAAAATACCTACTTTTGAATGAGAACAAACAAAGACTTGGAATCGATAGTGAATGGCTTAGAGGTGTTAGTGACGTTAGTAAAAGTGGGGATTGGCCGTGGGTGGTGGCGAAAATAGCGGTGGAAGTGAAAATGATGGAGTTGTGAGAAGATGGTGGCCGGAGGTGGAGGCAAAGTGGCACAGGAGGAACATAACTGTGGGCTTGGAGAGAGGAGGGGGGGGGGGCGGGCTAACGGTGGCATTGGAGGGGCTAAAAATCGGTGGGGAAGCTCGCCGGCTGGTGGGGAGATGAACGGTAGTGGCGGTGAGAGGCACAGCGGCATGGTGGACTGGAGGAGAAGAAAGAAACGCTGGGAGAGGGGAGAGAGAGAGTCACAAGGGCGGGGGGGGGGGGGGGGGAGAAAGAAAAGAAGAAAAAGAAAGAAAGGAGAAAAAGAAAAATGAAGGAAAAGAAAGTGAGATCTAGTCCTTATATCTTAGGTCAAGAAACTGATCTAACGAAAACTAATTTTAAAACAACGAATTAAATGAAATAATTTAAAAACAGTGACTTAATAAAATAAAATAATAAAATCCAACAATAAACTAATTTAAAATAAAGAGCAAATAAAATAAATAAAATCCAAATAAAAACACTACAACTCAATATTAATAAAATAAAATAGTTAAAGCCCAACAAAAAATAATTAAGTTAGAGAGTAATTTAAATACGAAGTAATTTTTAATATCAAGAAAACACATTATTTAAATCTCACAACTTAAAAATCATAAAACAATATAATGAAAAATATGTTTAATTTAAAATAAGAGAACCACTTATTATAATAATTTAGATAATCCTTTAGTAAAAATAAACGTAAATGTGGTATCACATCCTCTCCCATTAAAATAAAATTTTGTCTTCGAAATTTGTGAGGTCAAATAGCAGTGCCAAAGCAGGATACAAGACACCACTCATAGCACATTCGAGCGAAATATACCACACCCAAACAATTAAGAATACTTCTCTCTCATGTACGTCTACTCCTATAGGCAATTCCATCATACCAGCACTAGTCTCCCAATGGCCCATCACACCAATACTCCTAGGGTGACTACGTAAACCAAAATCTATTTTCCCACAAGAATCTTAATACAATACCCAATAAATGCCAATGGTTATTATCATCACGCCATAGACTGTACTAATCTCAATCGAATCCTATGCTAAAAACTTCCAAACCTCTATTGTATCCTACAAGTTGGTAACCTATTAGTCACTTCCAAAGTTAATCATCAATACTCATAATTAGTACAACCAAAAGATTACTTTCCAAGTACAAGTATCTTCTCAAAATTTCGAGTCACCACTAATTCTTCAAAATCAGCACAAAATTTTAACATCTAATTATCTCTAAAAATCACGCTTTCATGCGCACTCTGATATTTCTAAAAAATACATTAGATACCTATGTTGCGATACAGTAATTGGCAGGGAGACATGATTCTAGGAGACCTATGTAGCACCCAAGAAGTTCAATTTAAGCAGTTAAAGAAACAAGATTCCAAGTTCATGTTAAGTTAAGTTTCAGATCAAGTTCATCTTAAGTCAAGTTTTAGATCAAGTTCATGTCAAGTCAAGTCTCAGTTTAAGTCCAATTTAGTTTAAACAAGTCAAGTTCAGTTTACGTTTTAGTTGAAGTTATGTCATTTATGCTATGTTGTATGTCAAGTTATGCCATAATTGTTTAGAGCATTGGCAATAGATTCTTTATCTTCATATGTAAAATTACATGTTTTAAAGATTGATTTTGAATATGAAGAAAAATTCTTACATTAGATTATGTATTTTTTGATCAAATAATAATAAAATAATAAAGAGAGAGAAGAGAAAAAAGGAAAGAGAGAAAAGAAAGAGTTGGGAGGAGAGAGAAAAAACAATAAAATAATGTTTGAAGAAGGAAAATGACATCTTCAAAGATGAATAATCACTGTTCATAGTTATTTAAAATTATAAAAATAGATAAGCCAATGTAGGTGATTTTAAGGCAAGTTTATTCAAATTTGAGAATAAAAATGAAGATGAATAAACCATTGCTAGTGCTCTTATGACTTTGATTATGCATTCATACTTTTACTGCCATACATGCATTATTAACCTATGTGAAGATTTTCTATTAACTTGCTAAGATTTGTAATCAAATTTCACTGTGGTAGTCCTAACTACCATTTCTCATGAATGATAGATCTTGTTACAAGATTTGAAGGAGAGCCGGGAATCGACCAATTGGAAACGGTCGACTAAGTAACGGTGTGATGCTGATGTTAATATAGTAGTTAATTTAAATTACTACTTGTACTATAGAGTTGCATCTCGAGTACTATTTTGATCATAGTCATTTTGGACTAGTGTTATGATCTCAGTTGTTTAGTACCTTATTATGTATGAAATATGTTTTAAGTGTTTAGGATATTTTTCAGTTTAGTGCATAGCAGTGCTAAAGAAAGAAATTATTCGTTGTAAATATTGCATAATGCTATATGCATGTTAGGAACATTGTATCTTATATGTCAAGAATGATGAACGGGGGCAGGTAATCATGTATTACAGGTCTCAACGCTACAAATGTCTGACCTATCCCAAGCGGAATTTGGGGACATCACAACGCCGATTATCCTCCTCAAACAAAACAACCATTGGAGAATGATTTGACGTTAGTCTATCCAAGTAACTTATATGAGCAATAGGAAACTTTTCCAAAGAAACCGAATTCATCGACACCCGATCAAGTCTCAACCAGCTCCTAGATCTTCCTTCATGTCCATTACACCAAGAAAATTGATTAGCATAGAAAGTCATCTCTAATAACCCAGTCCCATCAATGAAATCATTAAACTGTTCCATTGCCAGCATAGATCTGGGTCTACCTCCTTTTCTTTCCAAATCTCTTCTAATATTATTGAAATCCCCCATGACAAACCACAGTGCCCCACTAGGGCTACCAGCACTTAAATCCTCCCACAACTCCCTTCGGTCATACTGAGAACACCTGGCATACACAAATGAATAAGAAATACTAATATCATTTTCTTGCACAAGAATTGTAATAAACTGATTAGAAGCAACCAACATTGATATTTTCATATTAAATCTCCACAAAAACCATAGCTTTCCTCCTTGCATTGCATTTTATACAAACAACCCTCAAATTGAAAATCATTATGAACCCTTTCTAATTTTTCAACAGGTAAAAAGGGCTTGCTTTACGCCTAGGTAGAACTTCTAGTAGAAATACTTTCGGATTTCCTCTTCAAACCATCCACATCCGAGGCATAATCTTTTTCTTTACTCAGTTTTGGTACATCTTCCTCTCTCCCAGAGTCAGATTTAGAATCCATTGCACACTTATCATCTTGTGGCATCTCATTTTCATCACTATCTTCTTCCACCCCCACCTCATTACCACACACAAAAGGAACCATTGCCAGCTCTTCAATAACCTTTCCCTCCCCTATACTTGTCATTTTATTAAACTGGGATCCTGACAACCCCTCCCCATTTTGCTCCATCTCAATACCAATATCAGCCTCAATTTCTAAACTCCTTGCCATACGAATGTCAGGCTTTTCATTAGAATTCACAAATTTCTCACATTTCTCAATAACATCTGCATTATTATCTTCCAAAACAATCACCACATTCTCAGGATTGGACAAAACAACCAGCATAGTTCCCTCCACATCGACACCAGAACCACTACCTGCCATGACCTTCCTACCCATATCAGGCACCAAGGATTTCCTATTTTGCAAAACCTGCATCTCTACCTTAGACAAATCTTCTAGAGAGTCTAAAACTTTTTTTTTTAATTTTTTTTGAACAAATTTATAGCCTTTCTTACCCCCCCCGAGAAACTGATTTTCACCTTGCTTCTTGCCAATTCTTTTACAAGTATTTAAATTATGTCCCAACTCCAAACAATTTCTACAATATGCATGTAAATTTCATACACCACCTGTTGAATGAAGCTCCCCTGTTGATGTGACATACCAATCCGGAAAGACTCAATTGGGTCCTTGGCAATATTCATTTCTGTGACACCCCGTTTTTACGTGTATTTTCACTGAACGAATATTTTAATTTAATTAATATAATAGTTCTTTTATTTTAAATAATCAGATTTTAAATTGGATTTAAATTGCAGTTTAATTTATTTTAGCTTGTCTTTAGATTTAAAATTAAATAGTTAGTTTTCTCTAGTTATTTAATATATTTTAGCTTTACGATGTGTTTAAAATATTTTCTTGGTTTTATTGCTTTTATACTTATTTTCGTTGGATTAGTTGTTGGACTCCAGAGGTGAGGACTAGATCTCATTTCTTTTCTTCCATCTTTTCTTTTCTCTTTTCCCTTTTCTTCTTTTCTCTTTTCTTTCTTTTTTCTTTCTTTTTCTCTTCCCGTGCGTTTTCCCTTTCTCCCCCGTGCTTCCTTCTTCTCTCTCTCTCCTCACCCACGCCGTCCAGCCCAGCCAGCCCCGACCCACTGCCGTCCGGCCGCCGTGGTCGACACCACCCCCACCGATCGACTCGCCTCTGGCCGGTGATCACCTACCTCAATTTTCAGGCCAACCCGTGCAGCCGTTAGCTGCCACGCACGGCTGGAAGTCGCGGCAACCTTTCCTTCCAGCGCCGCCGTGCGCCACCCTTTACCGTCGCCGTTGCTTCCATTTTCTTCCCCACCCACCGGCGACCTCACCCCTCCATTTTCAGCCCCCCAAACGCCGTCGTTAACCACCACAAACACGACCCAAGCCGCACGGTTTTGTGCTCCCTGCGCCGCCGTGCCTCTGTCGTTGACCACCACTTCTTCACCACATCATCACCGGCATCCCAGTTACCTAACCCACCCAACCCCAGCTCCGATCCGTCATCGGTGAAACTCAACTAACCCACTTTCCGTTTTGGGCTTTTTGGCATTCCATTGCCGTTTCCACTGCCACCCACGGCCAAAGTTCACTTCCCTTAGATTCATAAACACTTCTAGGCCATTCCCTATTAATCCCGAGTTTTGGTTTGTCCCCATTCAAAAGTGGGTATTTTACAACCCACGGCCACAGTGCATTTGCACTGTTATGTTGCTTTTCCTTCACTGTTTGATGCGCGCCGATTCTTCGAAAATTAATATATAGTGCTGTAAGTATTTTTCAAACTTCGTTTTAGATTTAAATGTATTATTGCCTTTACAATAATTTATTTATGATCTGGTTGGTTATTCCGGACTGAGTCCGAGGAGTTGGGGGTAGGTTGGAATTGAGGAATGAGTTGTTTGTTTGGTTGATATTGATGTTTGGGATATGTTAGTGAATTTGTATAATTTTATTTACATTGCATTGTGCGCGCATATGCATGTGTTATTTATTGAAAACTGGGTTTTCGAGTGAGATATGGTTTTATTAGTAAACGTGAACGTGTGAATTGATTGGTTTGATTCAGAGGCACGTGTAAGGATGGTGGTAGAGTCCCGCCTATGATTCTCGCCTATGGTGCACGTGGTGTAGGGATGGTGGTAAGCAAGGATGGTGGCAGAGTCCCGCCTACGATTCCCGCCTACGGTGCACGCGTAGGGATGGTGGTGAGCAGGGATGGTGGTAGAGTCCCGCCTGCGATTCCCGCCTACAGTGCTCTGATGGTTTGGTTAATGGGCCATTTTCTGGGAAAATGGCAAGACTGATTTTTGGGCCATTATCTGGGATAATGGCGAGGATTGATTTAAAGGATATGTTTTTGGGTCAAATGGGATTTTGGTGTGTGTGTGGAAAAATATATGTGATTTATGGAACATGTGCATTGAGCATACTTCATGCATGTTGTTTTAATTGTAATATGTTTTTATCTTGTGATGTTTGGATTATCACTTACCTGCGGTACCATTTTTGGTACCGTAGATTTTGGTGTAGATGTAGAGGAGGAGGAGGCTGAACCCGATGAGGCGGCTCCGCCGGAGGAGTAGTTTGGATGGCTTTTATATATTATATTTGTTGTTGTTTGTATTGGTATGTATTTGTATTTGAGATGTTGAACTTGTAATATTTTATTTACGCTTGTTTTAAGCTGGTTTGTAATTAAACAAAATTCTGGTACTTAGTTATATGGTTTTTCTATCTGCTGCGTGTTTTTATTTGAACACATATTGCATGTGCACACACTTTTGCCACTTGGCGATAGGATGTGTGACCGTGTTGTCAGCATCCCGACGTCTCGGTTTCCACGTGTCCGTACGTGGGAGCTGGGGGTATCACAATTTCAATACAAACCCTAGCCCCATTAGTCCTCGTAGTGCACCGCTACAATTATCATGAAGCACAAATTTACCCAGCGGCATTGTAATATTTTTCAGGAAATATTCATGATAAAAATTCGGGAGTAACCCCGGCAGCACAATCCAAATCGGACCCACATTTGGCTCTGATGCTTGAGAATAATTAGGGCTCCAATGGAACACCCAATACTGCACCCCCTCTACTTCACAGGTCTCATCTACCATGAATAAATGCTTGAATGGAATCCAAACATGGTCTTTACCGAAGAAATTTCAGGACTAAGGAGAACACAAAAGACATTGCTAATCTGTCAATTTCCTCGGAAAAATTGATGAACACCTCACCATCCAAAACCTTTGGTGGACTCAAAGGGATCTCCACCTCAGGAATAGGCTATGGTGACTAAGCCACCAAATTAGCAAACGTCTGCCGGTGCGAACGTGTTGAAGGCCCCTACAGGCCCCCAGCGGAAGACATCTCTTATAGGAAAAAAATATTTTTAGTATCAAACTCATAATTTCAATCTCTTCATTGCTTTTTCCCTGGGCTATATTCTTGACTTTATCTCTATTCTTATTTTTAGCGATTAGATCCAGTCAATTTTATTCCAATAGTTGCCTGCGATTCTTAAGATTGATTTGCCTAAATTTGCACAACATGCTGGAATAGAGAAAAGAATTATTCCTAGGAATAAAGCAAAGAAGAGATAAGATAAGTTGACTCATATTTCTAAAAGGAAAGAGACTCATACCCCTAAAATCAAAGAGATCAACTACAAGTCGCACAATGAATGATGACAAACAAATTATATAAGGATATATACTCTTCCAATGAAACCAACACTTCCTCTATTATGGGATTTGTGTTGAAAAAATAACAATGCACTAGTATATTTGCTATTGTTATTGTGATCCATCGACATTCAAGGTATTCTTGAAGGCTTAGTATATGTCTATTGTAAAAGCAATTTGCCTCTAACAAATAAGATGTACATATATTTGTCCACTAAAAGATTTATGGTGGATCAATGAATTAGAAGAGTTATAATAGATAATAAGTTCTAGGGTAAATAGTGATGAATAAAAAAAGTTCTAGCATTACCACCTTTTTCATGTACCAAATGATGTTGCATCTCTTTTCCTTGAGAGTGTCAAAATCAATTTCATTAACTGTGTTGTACACGAAAAGGAAACAAATTTGCAAATAGTAAGGAAGTTGAGTTGGCCCATTGCATTGACATTCCACCGAGATCACATGAAAAAATTACATCATGTAAGTATTGGAGGTGTTCTGCCATTAATACAAACCTCTCAATAACATATGTGAAGAGCTCAAATTCTTCTAAAGTGCCATAGACATTATCTATTATTGTCAACAATGCACCGAGCTTTGTTAACATTCTCCTTTCATGTACATCTATAAGAAAAATGGCCTATTATGGCGATTTAATTTTTGTCGCAAAAGAAATCGCTGCTAATAGTAACTAATTACAACAATATTAATTTCACCATTGAATTCTGGTGCAAAGGTGATATATATTACCCATGCATTAATTCTTTGATCTGTTGTAGCGATTTTTTAGTTATTGTGATGGATTTTGCAGCGCCCATAACATTGGACGCAAAAAGCTAATTTGTGCATTGCATCATTTTATTTCCAGTGAAGAAGTGACTAAAATCTACTTTTTGCAGCGAAATAATGTTGCTGAAAATATTTTGGATGGAAAAAATCAATTGTAAAGTTTTTATTAATATTTTACTACGACATTTGTTTGTCGCTAAGGGTGATTCATCCTACTAAACTATTCGTGGCAAATTAAACCGCTGCAAAAAGTCAAAACTTAAAACTTAAAGCCTTTTGCCCTTTACTTTTCCCCTTGCCCGATGCTCTGCCTCCCTCTCTTTTTTTTACGAGTTTTCTGATGCCCCTCCTCATCCTATAAGTTGGCTACCACCCCGTTGCCACCTTGCTAGCCCATGAGTCTCTCTCTCTCTCTCTCTCTCTCTCTCTCTCACTCACGACGCCCCTATCTCTGTCACATGATTCCACCACCTAATGGAAAATAGCTTAGTAAATTCCATTTCGAGATTTGCTCGTTGAGAAATTTGACTACTAGAATTTGCTCTTCGATATTTGATTTGGAAGCATTTTGCTCTGCTGCTCACATGTTTCATGTTCTCTCCCTCTCTTTCTCTTCGATTTCATGTTCTTAGGTGAAATTTGTATTTGTGTGAATGATTCTCTTACTTAGTTGCTGAAACTTTGTGAACTGCTGGAATCCATGTGTTGTTGTGAACTCTAGTGACTGTTGCTTGGACATTTAGACTATAAAATTAGACCATAAATGAAGTAGCAGCTGGTTCAATCTGGATTTGTGGTTTATAAAAGAGGAAAATACACTGTGACCTAGGTGCACTTTTTATTTAAAGATTCTTCCAAGATATATACACTGGTTATATTGTGACCACAATGTAAAGTCCATTGTTGTGGCTGTCTTTTGGTAGTTTTGCCATACAAGCTTTTGCTGTCTTTTAGCCTTAGCATATGGTATGTCTATATGGTTGTTTTTTAGTACTGAGTTTGAAAATGGACTGTATAATTGTATCTTATTTGATTATATATAATTATACTTATTTTCTAAGTTAATATGGAAATTGATCTTTTTCTCAATTTGCCCTATATTTCTCTAAATTTGCATTGTCAAGACTCACTACAACAATAGTTGACTTTGTTTCCAAATTCTATTATGTTGTGCTTGTAAAAATAGGGTTACTTGCATACACTTTGCTTTCCATATGCAGGGCTGAAAACGATCATGTGTGCTTTAGATTTCATATGGAGTAGTTTATGTCAAGTAATTTCAGACAGTGTATGTGTATTTGATAGTTGGAGCACTATATGATGGCCTTTTTCTAATATCCCTTCTAATATTTACTTTTACCTCAATATTTAGTTTTTATTTTTTTCTGGATTTGTACAAAATTATATTTTTATAAAAAGTTCCTTTTTGATTGGATTTAGGTTGTCATTTTTAGAGGAGATTTGAATTGAACACCGTACCACCAATTGTTACTAGATGGAAAAGTCTCAAAATTTTCTTACTAATAACTTTGTGATATTTTTCTTCTCATATTTCTTATTCTTCAGATTTTAGATATATCTCTTTATCTAATTCAAGCAGTACAATGTAGCTACGTATAACAATTGGTTAGGGGTGTAAAAAAACCAACCGAACTGAACCGAACAGACTGGATTGAATTTTATACCGGTCAGGCTCGATCCTAAAAAAGTGGACCAAAACCATTCGGTCCGGTCCTTGGGTCCATAAATTTTGGAGTTGGACCGAACTGGATTGAACTCCTATATATATTTTAAAAATACTTTTAATAATTTAATATATTATTTTTATATAGTAATTATATAAGTTAATGATGTAATTTTCATCTCATTTATTATCATTGACAATATAAAATATTTTTTTAATGATTTAGTTACATAATCTACATTAATAATTCACATAATTTAATTTAGTAATTTAAATAAATTTATTTATTAATTTATTTGTGAAAAAAAAGAAAAAAGAAATAAAAAAATTAATTGGTCTGGATCGGCTGAACCAAACTGAACCGGACTGACTAGATGTTCGGTTTGGTCCAATCCAAAAAAAAAATGATAGACCGAAAATTTTGATCCATCATCCCCTGGACTGATTTCACCCCTACAATTGGTATCACTTGAGCCTGTTGTCGAAGAGGATGCTGAGGATCAATTCGATCAGGATGTTTCATCATAGTGGTTTTTTTTTGCTGATTATGTGACGGCAAAAGATCGAGAAATAATTAATGGTCCAGGTGATGATGAATCGATGATGGTGCGGTACCTAGGACCAACTTTCACAACAATGCGGTATTCTCAACATTTGTAGATTTATGGAGTCTTTGTTTGTTTTAGATTACTGGGTCTTGTTTTTTTTATGCATGAGATCACCAATATCTTTAAGCTTGCCCAAGATTGTAATTAATACATAAATAAAAAAAACATCACAGAAATAACAAAAAGTACTATTAGCGACGATTTCTTTTGCAGCAAATATAAGATCACTGAAAATGGCCTTTTTCATGTAATATAGACACAATTCGACGCAAATATAAATGTAATCCTTCTATAACTCCCATATAAAAAAAAAAAAAAATTGCAAAGAATTCTTTTGACAATTTTTAGTTTAGCCGTAAAAATTCAATTTTTTTTGTACTCCCGTCTATTATTTTCGACGTATAAAAATTCGTAGCTAAAATCATTTTTGAGACCAAAATATGTCGTCGTAAGAAGGATATAGCCAAAACAGTCAAAATGTTTCAATATTTTTAAAAAATGTTAAGAGAGCGCTCTGAGAGTTGTTGCATAAATTTTTTCTGCGCTGATGTGCTGAGGCAAGATGCATGCTTCAGTACCAAGCGCCTTGTGATTATTTCTCTAACTAGATAAATTAATAGAAAGAAAATGATAGTAGGATTATTAAATGAATTATGTATAGATTATAGTCACTTTTACGTACTCTTTATGCATTTTACTGAATAGTTATTTTGTACAAAAATTCTATATTAAAAAAATAATGTGGCCATCACATGATTAACGGAATACACAAAGAGTATACAAAAATAATTGGACATAAAGTTATGTTTATTAAATATTTTTTTATTTTTTTTAATGGTAGAGGAAGTGAGAATTTTAATTTTTATTAATAGTTTTAATTTTAATTTTTATTAATAGTAAAGAATGTTAAAAAATTAAAAAAATTATTTATATCAATACCCTAATATTCTCTTCTCATCATTTGATCCATGTAGTCGGGTCTCATTTGAATTCCACGAAAATCAGTGATCCACGTGACGTGGGGAAGAATGAAGTCAGGATTTTGACCTTGGAGTCCTTACTTTTGGGACTGAAACTTTGAGATTGAATTTTTTAAATCAATTCTTTTACATACAGTCTTTATATACAATCGGTGTGCATTCATTGACGCCATGTCAGTTTTAAAAAACAAAAAAAATTCCAAGCTTTGCCTTCTGAGTTTGCCAACCTCATCATCACCAAGCTAGTGCACCTCAAAATTTCAAGTTGCAAAATCTCATGCAATGTAAAACCCAGCTCGGTTCTTCTAGTATTAAAATATTTCCTTCCACTTGGTAGGCTCAACAACTCCATGAATGGTACTTTCCCTTTTGATTTCGCTCCACTTGGTAGGCTCAACTTCCTGAACATTTCGTTTAAAAATTTTACACTAGTAGTTGACCCAAACAAGCACTAGAGATTTGGAAAATCCGCGTTTATTCAGTCTGGGACCTCAATTTTCAATACTTCCAAAACGCTAAGCATTGATCATGTCCAACCTCATTCCAAAACCCCACCTCACAGTTGCAGACCCGTCCAAAAACACAACCCTTTGAACAAAAACTCCAGCACTAAAATCCCGAAATCAATAAACAAAGCTCTGGTTTTGGGTCTATCATGTGCATCTGCGTCAGTCTTTGTTTTCATGGCCATCTGTATGGGTTTGTTGTATAGAAGGAACATACTTACAAGACAGAACAAATGGGCAATCTCCAAACCGATCCAATTGCCCTTTAAGTACAAGAAATCAAGGTCGTTTTCGTTCGAGACAGAGTTGGAAAAGTCATGGGTATTGGACATCAAAGAACCAACCTCCACTCCAGTGATGATGTTCGAGAAGCCATTGATGAATTTGACTTTCAAGGATTTGATCGCCACCACTTTACGCTTCGGCAAAGAGTCCTAACTCGCAGAAGGTAGGAGTGAGCCTGTCTACAGAGCCATCGTCCAGGGAGAAATCCATGGAAATTTTCAAGAGAGGCTTTTGTCTTTGAGGGAGAGAAACACAGGGAGTCTCAGCGAAATGGAATTCGTCTTCAAGGGAGAAGGGAGAGTAACACAGAGTGGGAGGGAAATGGAAAGAGGGAGAGTCAGAAAGAGAGTGAAACGATGCGTTTTTATTTTTTCACATTAAATGCGCTTGCACCGCGCTTGCTCCTGGCGACTGCGTATATCATTTTTCTTTTTAAATTTCATATAATTATTTGTCTTATTTTATTTAATCATTACAATTTTATTAAACTTTTACACAAAATAAAATAAACAATTCAAAATTTTCAAATACCAATACAAAAATAATATTTAAACAATATATTATAATAATATTTTATTAACTTTTAATTTTAACTCAACTTATCTCAATTCATCTTTGAAAACAAACAAGGTCAAGTCGCCAAACATCACCTAGTTTAATAGAAAGTAGACTGATCCAAAGCATATAGTTGAAGACTTCAGGCTCTACATGAAGGAATACTCAAACATGAGCTGTACAGAATTCTAAAACCTTCTCAATATTTGTAAAACTCTTGTTCTAAAAAATATTCAAGCTGCGACTTTCGTCCAAAGTTCCAACATGTAAGTCTCTTCATTTATTAGTTCCAAAACTATTTCCTCAAATGTCATTATCTTTTCCTTGTTTTCTTATGTTATTGTATGGTTTGCAATATTTTGTATCTTCGGTAATAATACTCCAATATCATGCTATTCGATATCTTTTTGTAATCACTAATCATAAAGCTAACTTATATGTGAAGGGGGAGATGAACAGTAAAAAATGGCTTATCATGCACATATTATCCCTCGAAAAATACCACACGGCTGTATTATTACTGCTCTTTTGTTGTATAATATAATATATATGGCCTCCTAAACCCATTTCATGTTAGAGTTTTTTTCTAACAAGCTCACAAGATACACCGAAAAATATTCTAGTTGGCAGAAAAATTGCTTCTAAACCATATAATTATTAGTTATAAGGTTGGCAATTTTTTAACATGATTTGTAAACCGATACGATAATAAAGACTTAATACTTATTGTAACAAAATTTGGCCTAAATGGGCTAATTGATCAGTTCAAAATAATTACAAATATATCATTACCTTGTCTACGTACTTGAACAATCTGTATAATTAAGATTTTTTTTTAATTATAATTAAACATAACTAGTGTACGTTGGAATGGATTCATGGAATATTATGGTTTTTTATTTATTTGTTCATTTAGATGAATTTTATAGGATCACAATTCTATTTTGCTTGGATATTTAAATAAGTGTTGAGAAGTTGGAAATGTGTACTAATTTTGGTTATGGGCATCAATCTTCAAATTGATTGTTGCTAATCTAGTTTTGAATACGAACATATATTTTGATACAAGTTATGTTTTTAAAGATATAAAATTATGTTCATAAGTTCAGTTCAATTCATTTAAATTATATATATCAATATCTTGTCAACGTGCTTCACTTGAACAATCTGTATAATTAAACAATTTTTTTTTAATTATAATTAAATAAACGGGCCTGAGTAATGTATATACATATACAGAAAACTCTAGTAAACAAGAATCGAACCCAATATTGGACCCAAACAACATATTTCAAAGTCAATTTGAATATTAAATTGTAAAGGTAGTCTAGGCTACGAGAATTTGCAAAATGTTGTAGGAAAATAAAAAATAAAAAACGGGGAGAGAAAGTGGTAGCCCAAACCTCCACAAACCACCTAACTACCTAAATGAACTAGTAAACGTCCACATGTTGATAAGACTTCTTAAGCCCATGTGACTCAAACTGTAACTGCCGATGTGATTTCCTTCCCACTAATCAATGGTAAAGCGTAACCACAGTAATATGTGAGCATTATTTTATGAGAACTCTTTATAAATCTAACACTTTGATTATCCATAACGAAATATTTATGCATGCTCAAATCCCACCGATAAGTCTCACTCTATCTTCTTCCTTGCCTTCCAGGCCCTGCTTCAACCCAACACACATAACATGCATATTCCTAATTTTGCCCCTTTGTATTTTCACTTTGCCCTACACTTGAATGCAACTTTTGCGATGGGATGGTGGAAGTCTTATGTTGGCAATGAGAGATTTTCAAGCTCAACTCTCACTATTTTGATTGGTATATTTGTGGTGTTATGGTTGGCTGTCAAGAAACAAAGAAAGGCTGCAGTACAAGCTCCATTGCCACTAGGTCCCTGTGGCTTGCCAATAGCTGGTATCTTCCATTTGTAGGTACAGAACTTCATATGAAATTTGAGCAACTATGTGGGATCTATGGCCCCATCTATAAGGTTTGGCTTGCAAATAAATTGTGCATTGTGATTAGCTCACCCTTGCTAGTTAAAGAAGTTGTTCGTGACCACGATGCAATATTTTCCAACCTTGATGCTAACATAATTGCACATACTATCACGTATGGAGCATCCGATATTGCTTTTTCCCCTAATGGTCCTGACTGGAAAATGTTGTGGAAGATGTTTGTGAGAGAGATGTTAAGTCCAACAAATCTTGATAGTACCTTCGCTTTACGAAGAGAAGAGGTAAGAAACACCATTAGAAATGTGTATGACAAAAACGGCACCCCAGTAGATTTAGGGGACCTAGCGTTTTTAACTGTGATGAATGCCATCACAAACATGTTGTGGGGTGGCATCCTACGTGGAGAGGAAGGGGCTAAGTTTGGAGCAGAGTTTAAGAATATCTTTGCAGAATTAGTGATGATTCTTGGAAAACAAAATCTTCCCAACTTTAGCAAGTTTTGATTTACAAGGGATCAAAAGGAAAGAAAAGAGAATTTCTGAAACCATTGATGGAGTACTTGATTATGCTATTGAAAAACAGATCAAGAGTTTGGCCAAAGTCAAAGAAGAGGGAACGACAAAGATAAGACAAAATGACTTTTTTGCAAGTTCTCTTGGAGCTAAGGGAGCAAGATGACGCTGCACCATCAATGAGCAGGACCAAAATCAAGGCCATGGTTTTTGTAAGTATGTGTGTGTGTGTGTGTGTCTGCTTTTTTACTTTTGTGTTTTATTAGTACTTTAGAGCCGAACAGGAGGGGTTGATTTTACCGTTAATAACTTAAAATAATTCATAGTTATCGTAACTTTATTTTGGTTTGTTTGTTTTTGTTTTTCAAATTTCAGTTGAGCTGATCACCTTACTCTTGTTTAAATAGGATATAGTGATAGCTGCTACCGACACCACAACGACCATGTCAGAATGGGTGATGGCAAGGTTGTTGAAGCATCCAGAGATAATGAGAAAGGTCACTGAAGAATTAATAGAAATCGTGGGGTTGGACAACTTAGTTGAAGAATCTCATTTGCCCAAATTGCATTATTTAAAAGCGATTATTAAAGAGACATTTCGTTTGCACCCACCTCGTCCTTTCCTATTACTTCGTACTCCAAGTGAATCTAGCATCATTGAAGGGTACCATTTACCCAAAGGTTCTAATATTTTCCTGCATACTTGGGCTATACAAAGGGATCCAAAGTATTGGGACAATCCATTTGAATTTAAACCTGAGAGGTTTCTAAATAATGCTTATGGTAGGTTTGATTATTCGGGCAACAATTTTAAGTATCTTCCATACGGGTTAGGGAGAAAATGTGTGCAGGGCTTGCACTAGGGGAGAGGACACTCAAATACATCTTGGCTTCATTTTTGCATTCCTATGAGTGGAAATTGCCACAAGGTTCAGGGATAGAATTTTCTGACACTTTTGGTGTTATTACCAAGAAGAAGAATCCAACCTTACAATTCCAACTCCAAGGTTATCCAAGTCTGAGCTCTACACAAAATAGTACAATGCGAGAAATATATTTTCTTGCTTTCCATACCAGTACCTTGTATAAAGCATTTTTATGCACAATAACTAGGAGGTTTTGATGCTTTTCATAGCTTCTTGTAGTACTATAGACAATGTAATGATGGTTTCCAAATAATGTCATATTGCTTGTTTTCAAAGAGGCTTATAAGTACACTCACCTGTATCTAAATTTGCGCAATTATTGGCCTTTGAATAAGATCTTACTTCGGTGTTTTTGTTTCTTCTTCTTTTGCTCATCTAACATGGTTTTATAGTAAACAAAGTTTTTTTGGGCGTTTTGTATTGTAATGGTCATGTAAATGAAGTCTACATGCATGATCATCTTCGTCGATTCTAAAACATTGACACAGATAAAGGCTCTCCACGATTTGTTTTTCCATATGTATGCCAAAATGTGCAGTGCAGTCCACCAATCATGTGTTATGATATACACCATTAGCAAAGGAATTGTTTTTAACATAAAGCAAAATAGCCAACACTTTGGTTAGTGGTATAAAGAGAGAGCAATAAGAGTAGAGAGTATCATGGCTACTAGGAAGCCTTCACTATCAGAACCTCAGTTCAAAGTCAGCAAGCTGCACTCTCTTTTCATTCATTAATTATATTTTATTTTGAAATAAGTAAAAAGGGATTTGTTTCTTTCATTAGTTGCCAACAACTTCTTTTATGACATTCCAAATATTCAGTTAATCAATGTTAGAGATTGTTGAGAGAATATCAACCGCACAAAATATCATGTGGCATGTGTTATTAATATAGGAACTTTACAGAGTTCTATTAAGAATTTGTTACAATGGAAGCCCTAGTGGAAAACATAACAAAGTCTAATTGAGCATATCTTCTAAACTTGGATGACTTATCACAATCGGGTTTTTTTATCCTTAACATCCCTTGCAAGTCCATTGAAGTGGAAACTACATTGAGCTTGGAATGGATTCTTGTAAAGTTTGATGAAGACAGGGGCTTGGTAAAGATATCTTCTAGGAGACAAAAACTTGGTGTCAATGAGTTTCTCAGTAACCACGTCCCTAATAAAGTGAAAATCAATTTATACATGCTTTGTACGAGCATGGAACACTAGATTTGTTGACAAATACGTTACATGCTCTTATGTTGTCACACGATAAGATAGGAGATTGTGAGGGTTTAATACCAAGTTCCTGGAGTAAGGATTGAAGCCAATGAATTTCAACTGCTATATTGGCCAATGCCTTATACTTTTTGGTGCTCATCCAAGCTACTGTAACTTCCCTTTTAAAGTTACCTAAAATCGGATTCTATCCTAATAAAATACAAAATCCTGTATTTGATCATCTATCACCATGGGAGTCTGCCCAGTTGACATTCAAAAATGCTGTAGAATAGTATTTATAGATTTCAAATATAGAGGCCATAGCTAATTGTCTATTTTAAACAGCAAAGAAGATGCTTTGTCACCTGCCAGTGTGACAATTTTGTTTGTGCATGAACTGATATAATTTTTTGAATGTGAAAGAAATATATGGGCGAGTTACTAATAAGAATTTTAAGGCTCTAACTATAATACGAAATAGAGTAGAATCACTTAAACCCTCACCATCAAAGGCACTTAGATCGGTGGAACTTGCTATTGGAGTGCCAATTAGCTTGGTCTCATGCATCTTTCTATTTTTTAGAATATCCATGATATACTAGTGTTGTTGAGATAATAGGATTTGGCCATTGGAGTTGAGTGCCTCAATACCCTAGAAAAAAAAAAAAAAAAAAAAAAAAAAAAAAAACTCGAACTGCCCATATCCTTTGATTTCAAAATGACAATGGAGAGTATTCGATAAGTCATTAACGACATGCTTGTATGAGCAGATAATCAGTATGTCTTCGACATAGATTAGTATATACATGGTGAACTTTGTAGGGTTGGGAATAAATAGGGAAGTATCTGGACGTAAGCTGTGAAAGCCCAACTCCAATAAATGAATACTTAGATGGGAAAACTAGGATTGGGACCTGTTTTAGTCCATACAATACTTTGTGCAGCTTGCAAATGTGATTTGGAAAGTGTTGATGAAGAAAACGTACGTGGTGCTTTTAAATTTGTTTTACTAGTCAATCGCTTAAATCAAAAGTCATTAGAAATATATATAGAACACATCAATTAGTGTGACTAGATATAATAAAATCCAGGATGGAAAACAACATTTCTCTTTCATAACACCTTGTTTGGTTTTTTACTCTAATGTCATTCCCGACTGATCCCTAAACTTTTCGTAATGGCATCAGTGACTGCAACATATTTACATAGCTCATGGGTGTCTACCATATTCATTACATGCATATCTAAATAGAGTGGAAGCCTATGTGCAATTTCTAGTAATATTGTGAACTAGGCATGCAACCCAACTCGCCCAAGTTGGGTTTGGGCCTGGCCTGGTCCAACCAATACGGGTCAGACTGACAATTGATTTCAACCCAATTTATCGGGTCGGGTCAATCGAGTTGCACGGGTTTATCGGTCCATCAGATTTCTTGCACTCGCCAGTTAGCAAATTACACCTATGAAGCCATCCTCTTCCATCTTAGACATTAGAACCATAAGGCCATCCCCTATTTGCACTGAAATTCTTTAACAAAACAGAACCCTCCCATGTCATGAATCTTAATTCCAGAGAGCAATTATCAGATTACTTCAACCATCTTTCTTTTCTTTTGGATAGCCAATAGGCTTGCCTCCACCTATGGAATCCGGCCGGCCATTCTGACCGCGTCTCCGTGATATCTCCAACTTTCGAATGCTAATGTCCCTATCAACATCAGGTGTATATACTACAAGGGTAGATCAAGATCGTCTCAATTTCTTATTTGAATTTGATTGTCTCAGATGGGAGAGAGAGACAAAAACTTGAATGAGCCCTACAATATTATCGATCATTCAATGCAGCTTGACAAATCTACTTAAAATCCTCAAATTCGAGCAAGAATTTCAGATTTTTTGTTGCAGTACAATGCAGCTGACTTTACATTAACTTCGCTCATCTTCTCATTTTGAAAAATCGTAAAAAACTTCCATATATGTATACCTTTTGATCTAGCATGCAGACTCAATGGGCTCCAACAATGTTGAAAGAAAATTATTTCATATATCTTTGCATCATGAATAAAGGGATAAATTGTTAAAGTCAATGGTGACAAACGTCATGATACATACACTTCTTGTGAAGAAGGGTCATTATTCAAAGAAAGTGTAGAAAAAGAAAAACAAAAGCACAAAACAGCCAAACAAAAAGGGGAAAAGAAACAGTTAGATATGATAAAATAGCAACTATGGGCAATGCATGCCATCCTCAGATCTAGGGAACAAGACCATCCTTAAGAGCTTGAATGGTGGGAACATCGGTCTTGAAGGATTTAGCCAACACAGTGTCATTGATCCCAGTGGCAAACAAAGTGTTTGGAAGTGAAACAGTTCCAGCATTTGCACTCCCAAAAGCTGAAATCGCTATAGCAGAATTTTCAGAGTTAGCATTGTACTGAAAGTGAACAAGTCCTTTGGGAAACACAAACATATCACCAGTTTGAAGTATTTGAGTGTAGAGCTTGTTGGTTTTATCAACAAACCCTACCTGCAGAGAACCCTCAACAAGAAAAAGGAGCTCAGCTGAGCAGGGATGGATGTGGGGTGGATTAGTGGTGCCATTTGCAAATTCAAGGATAGCATAGGAAACACTTTGTCCTTCCAGAGCTGGGAATTCAACTAAGTTTGCTTTAAAGACCTTAAACGTTGTGGGAGGTTCTGCTTCGATAAGGGAATGCATGCCAATAAATGTGAAAAAGTTTCCATCAACAACGCTAAAGTTTTTGGGGACTAGAAAATCTATTAAGATGTTTGGATCACTGGCGGTTGCCATTTTGATGATAGCATATGAAAAAACTAGTAATGAGAAGAGTTTCATGGTGAGAGTTTAGAGGTCACGGAAGAGAGCTTTGAGGTTAGGAATATGGTATTTTAATGATGGTTAATGTGGTGGAGTAAGGTGCTTTGGATTTGAAGGAATTGAAAGGGATCCATTTAAATATATAGGTTGTTATTCTAATTAATAGAATTGAATCAGCCATGTTTGCAGTCCTTCTTCATGCATGCATGCCCTTTGGACACTACAACAAATCAGCGTTTTTACGGCGCTTGATAATCGCCTTAACAAGATGCAAAATCGTGGCTGAAGTCATTAAGCCACAGTTTTCACCTCGCAGACGAATCGCTAGAATCCAAGCGTGACATCTGCCCTGTTCTTCGTCGCAATGGAGCCGCTGAAGAATTGCTTCTCTTTCCGTCGATCTACTTGCCGATAAAGCTGTCCATAGCACCTGCCAAAATTGTTTTCTTCCCCAGTCGACTTCTCGCCGATAAGGTCTCCTAGACTCCCTGCGAGAAATCCAATCGTCGCTCAAGTGGTAAGTCTCGTCGGCGACTTCAGACCCGCCGAAGAAATTAGCGGCAACACTTTAGGACGCCGGCGTTCTGCTTCCTCGTTGGGTTCAAGAACCCTAAAGATACGGCGCATGATTTCTGGTGAATCTCGTTTTTGACGGTCTTGATGTTCATTTTCGACAGCCAATTCTAACATATGTAATTTCTGGTGATTATTTTTTCCCCAAAATTTCTGGTGAATCTCGCATATGTAAGTTTCTGGTGAATCTCACATATGTAAATTTTTTCCCCAAAATTTCTGGTGAATCTCGCATATGTAAGTTTCTGGTGAATCTTGCATATGTAAATTTTTTCCCCAAAATTTCTGGTGAATCTCGCATATCCTCAACAAATTTTGGTGTAATTAATTTACAAGCTCGATCATGAATATTTAAATCCTCCCAAATCGACACTGTGGAGTTAAGGCTACATAGATTATTACATTTATTGTATGCGCCGTAGATTGAGCACCATGTATAAACATCTACATTGAAGCTTTGGCCCTCTGGAACAATACTCCTCTGTTTTTTCACATTGGGCTTGCACAATATGAAAGAATTTTCACTCACATTCACATACATATGGAGATCAAATTGGATGTTGGGCTGGTTTTGCATGTATATATATATTTTCACTCACATTCACATACATATTTTACTGTGAGATTCACCTCTGCAGGAGTACAGGGAGGCAGTAGTGATGAAGGAATGTCATCTGGACCTTGAGTGGAGTCATCAGAATCCACGGCAGCTTCATCTCTCAAGGTCCATGCTGCTGGTTGAACACTTGGGTGTCGTTGTAACGTTGCAGGTAAAACCCGTCTTTCTAGCTAGGAGGAAGTAGTGATCTCTGGAACTTGGCTCTTGAACTCTCTAGCTAGGAGGAAGTAGTGATCACAGGGAATAATTTAAAAGAATAGTATGTTGAGAGAATGGTGGATCTAGAGGACCATTAAACCATTAAAAAGGCTTACCTATTTTCGGCTGTTGAGAGAATGGTGGATCTAGAGATTTTTCCTTCAGCCCGGGATATTTTTGCAAACGACGAGGAGCAAAATGGAGCAGCACCAGCTTATCTAACCAAGCTTTAGTAACAAGTAAGATGCCTCAGTCAATATTGTATTTCATTGCTTACTCAAACTTGTAAGTTCCCGCCCAGTTGAACCTTCTCCCGCCCAGGTGCAAATAGCTAGGCGTCTCAAAAAGCATGCTCATGATAGCTTTCCTAGTGCACCGTAGTTGAATCCAATACCTGCCAACAGCATGGCGACTTGTACCATTTCTGCGCGCAGTTTGCAGGTCTAGCAATGCCTTCGTTGTTCATTGCTTATACACACTTCGATTGCCACTTGTAAAACACGTGTCAGTGTTTGCGTTATGTACTGGGTCGTAAGAAGTTAAATACTATATATTTAATTGGTTTTGTGTCCAATTTTATTGTAAGATATGGGTTCTGAACATTTTTGTATGATGTTACGGCGGTATTCATTTGCCGTAGATTGAGCACCATAATAAAATTCTTATATTTACTGCAGTTTTAATGGACTCAATCAACCGAATGGGTGATGTTCGATCTTGTGGCGAGCACGTGCCGTAGCAAATACTACTTAGCACTGCGGTTCCATTACGCGCCGCAGTTCACAAATGCTTTTCTGCGTTTTCTTTTGCTGCGACCAAATTCTACAGCAAAAATTCAATTATTGACTGCGATAGAATTAACCGACGCGAAGCATAGCTATGGAAGGGCCATAGCTGGTTCTTACTGGCTGAAGGCCATCGCAGAAAAAAAAAACGCAGCAAAAAATGGTATCTGTTGTAGTGGGATGACAACTATGGATGGAAACTACAAAGTCACTCTTGTTGTACGTACGTAGCTGCAGTTTTATGGTACGACATCAAAAAATTACAAACTTTGCTTATCCTTGTAAAAGTATATGCTTGGCTGTTCCGCGAATCTGGATTATTAGGGTGATGTCATTAGTCTTAAGATCATTAGGAAGAATGGCTAATGGTCTTTTGCTGTACGTAACCACGTATATATACATATAGCAAAACTTTATTGAAGAAAATCTCTTTATAAGCTTTATTTTTTACGTACTCCACACACCATGTTGAATTGTTCCTTCAACTAATTTTTAGCTTATCATTGTGTTTTTTGATATATAAAAAGACAAAAAGAAGATAGAAAATATTAGAAATTACATCTTTATATCACCATTATCCACTAATTGACGTGATACGTACATTGATCACAGGAGCAATCATCATTTACCAGAAATGATTGCTAAACATGAGCAGCCTCTACACTACACTTTGTCAGTACTTTTTTTTCTTTTGTCATCTCCCCATTTTCCCGTAATCCCATTTTCCTCTCTCTCTCTCCGAGCCCAGTACTCTTTCCTCGAGATTCAGGTTGGGCGAGGGGTTTATTTTACATAGAAAGAGGAGCACGAGCAAAGGAAGGTTGGGGCTGCGAACCTTGACGTGGCATGGCATGTGGTATAGAAAAACTGGATTGACAGTCGAATATAATTTCTCCTCTTACAAAAAATAGAAAAACTAAAAATCTAAAGGTTGTTAAACACAACAAATAATGTTAGGAGAAAAAATGCCACCAATACTTGCTTTGTGCAACGGATAAGAGTGCTCGCCATAATAAATTGACGTATTAATTTTTTTGGCCGGCTTTTGTTCGTGATTGTTTAATAATAATTTTTTTTTTTTTAAATAAAGTAGTTGCATTTATTCGTAAAACTCAATTAGTACATAACATTTCAGATTGAAACATAATTGCTATTTCCTCTGGTCCATCCTGTATCCATCAATATATGCAAGCCTTCTAATGATTATGCCAGTTTGACTAGCTTGTGTGCAACCCCATTGCCTTCTCTCCTAACAAAATTTATTCTCCAATTGGCCATGATTATGAAAATTCTATTTACATCCTCAATAATATGGCTATACCAGGTCCAGTTTCTTCTAAACTTTTATTAACTACCACTTATGCATCTTCTTCAAACATAACCTTGTTAAAACCCAGCTCTTCACACAGCTTTACTGCTTTGCCCAAAGCTAAAACTAATTGAGCAGCTGTCTAAAGTTGATCGCAATAGGAAACCATGATTTCTCCTTCACTGTTTCTGATGATAACTCCCAAGCCCACTCTTTGAGTTTCTGTATTGACAGCTACATCAAAATTAGCTTTAAGAAATCCTTCATCTGGTTTCACCCATTACCGCTCCTTTTACCTCTCATTCACATCACCTAGCTTAGGGGTGTAATCGGTCTGGTGTGGTTCAGTTTGATCCAGTTTTGAAAAATTTTTATAATCAAACTGGCATATATTGGTTTTGAGATTTGAAAAACTAATACCACACCATTTATACCCTTAAATCGGTACTTATACTCTAATAGGAGCTTCGAGATCCGATTGGAGTCTGATGGGGTTCTGATCTCCAACTCCACTTGGAGTCAAAGGTCGGAGGTGGGCATTCCGACTCTGTCGGAGTCAAAGCCCACCCCTAACCATGAAGCCCAAGAATTTCTCAGAGCCTATACCAAAAGCCAACTTTGTCAGGATTAGCTTTGTCTGATACTGCCTCAACACTACAAAGGCTTCACGGAGGTAGTCTAGTTGCTGCTTGGGTGTTCCACTCTTGACTAGCAGATCGTCTATGTAGACCTTTATGTTTCTCCCGATTTGATTTTTTAATATGCAATTGACCAACCTCTGGTAGGTGGCCCCTGTGTTCTTCAACCCAAACGACATGACTGAGTAGCAGTATAGCCCTCGGTTGGTGATGAACAACATCTTCTCCTCGTCATTTTGGTTTATGTAGATTTGGTTGTATCTAGAGTAGGCGTTCATGAAGCTTAGCATACGATGACCCACTGTAGATTCAACAATCAAGTTGATGTGGGGAAGCGAGAAGCTATCCATTGGGCAAGACTTATTCATGTCAGTGAAGTTTACACACATCTTCCATTTGTCATTTTTCTTTTTCACCAACTAGCCTAGGTAATGGGCCTTTTGTATGAATCCCGATGTGAGTGACCAGTTGACTTCTGTAGCGATGGTGGCGTTCTTCTTGATGCTAAAGTTTCGGCATTTCTATCTTACCCCCTTAGCCTTGGGGTCCACACTCAAATGGTGCTGCATAACCTTCAGGTCAATTTCGAGCATGTCCTCGTAACTCCAGGCAAAGATATCTCGGTGCTCCATGAGCAGCTGTTGCATGGAGCCCCTCATTTCGAGAATCACCTCAGTGCCAATCTTGGCAGTGGCTTTCGGGTGACTTGGGTCCAAAAAGACCATCTCTAGCGGCTCGTTTGGCTCCACCTTCCTAAGGGCTTGCTCGTCCTAGATCTTACTATTTATTGGGATGCACTTAGACGAAGGTGGGAGGATGTTCTACACGTTCTTTCTTTCTTCCTCTGTGTTGCCTCCCCCTCCAGCATTCCTAGAGCCTTTGCATTCATTGTTGCTTGGCTCTACATCATTTTTTGGCTCGTTGGTGGCCCCTCTAAGCGCCGCATTCTCTCTTCTTACCAGTTGTTCCATCACCATGAGCCTTGATGTTGCTTCTTATTGTCCCCGGGTCATCTAAGAATGGGTTGTCGTAGGTATACGAAAGACACGTGAAGTATATACAGATCCCACAAATGACGTTTCTGTTAACGTTGTGTTTTGTACTCTTTTGGGCTAGACTCTAGCAACTCAGGTCTTCGAGCTCTCACCTACACGCTTAGAGAAAACACAGAGAGTCAGAAGCCTTGGTGGAGGCTGGGGAGTCTCTGATGCTTAAGTTAGTATCATCGTAATAGTTTGTGCAAGAAAGTGGAGAAGTCAAAGATAGTTCTTCGTACTTGGGGAATGACTTTTATACTTTGTTTTGGGGGGTGGGCCGCCCATACCTTATGTCAGGGGGATATGTCCCATCAACTGTTTATTTGGTCAAAATTATTTAATGTGGCGTGGCTCCTAGTGGGGTGGCGCAATAAATGCAGTGTGACTTCTAGTCCCTTTTATCTTGCAGGTATACTCTATCAGACTCCTTCTCACTTACTGTCAAAAGATCAAGGGCTACCCTCATTTCTTGTCTACCTACCCGCATAGGCTCTCTGAAGCTAGGAGTCGTAGGGGGATGCCGAGGTGATGTGTCTCCTCCTTCCTTAGGTGGACAGCTATAGTGCCGTTTGATGTATCCAGTTGAAAGATATTTGGATCAACTGAAGCGCACTGTTGGAAATAAAGCTAGAGCTGAGGGCTCAATAGCAGAAGCCTATATACATGATGAATGGTTAATATTTTGCTCTATATATCTTCATAGTGCTGAGATACGATTTAATCGTCAAGAGCGAAAGGCTAATATTGCTGCTCCACCTCCTCGTGAGTTATCAATGTTTTTACAGAATGTACGACATTTAGGTGCACAAACGGGTTACGATTTAATTGATAGAGAGTTGGGTAAAGTTCGGTGGCATGTGCTAAATAATTACTAGGAGATTGATGACTATCTCAAGTATGTCATTACATGCTGGGTATAATTCTATTTTAAAAAGGTTAATTATAACTTTTATGCTCAAAATAATATTCTTTTGCACTTTGATATAGTAAGCACATGGATAAACTTAGGACGGAAAGCATAGAGAATATAGAAGCAAGATATGAGAAAATTTTCTGGATGGTTTGAACAACGGGTATGAACTAAAATTATATATATGTTAGATTTTGGAACTTTTACTTCTGGGTAACTTTTAATAAGTATATACTATATCAATTGTTAGATTTTAAAACAATGTGCTCGTGATCCCAAATTAGTTTCTCCTTAATTGTATGCACTGGCCCGAGGTCCTTCAAACAGAGCATTCGATACACTGCATATACAGTTTGAGGTTATATATTCCATACTCTAAATCGTGAACATAATAGAAAGACTTAAAACTATAGTGTGTTGGTCAGGGGGAGTCATGGAACAGATGTTATTGACTATTATGGTATCATACGTGATATTATCGGATTGAAATATTTGGGTAGGTCTTTAACATATGTCTTTAAATGTGATTGGTGGGATCTAGGCGATTGTCGGATTTCTATACATAGGGATAATCACTTTACGAGTGTCAATACTACATCTAAATGGTACGAAGATGATCCATTTGTATTGGCTTGTCAAACTACCTAAGTCTCTTACTTGATTGATCCAATGAAAAGCTTTGATGAAGATAGTGGAGAGATAACTTGGTGAGTCGTACAAAAATTTGTCTTTCGAAATATATATGAAGTAGGAACGAATGCGAATCGTGAGAATAGTGGAGATGAAGATTACACTCCGATTGTAGAGATATACTAGGAAGATGGAAAGGGTATTAACTTGTTTGTTGATCTTAGTGCACTTGAGTTACTCCCCTTGTGTAGAGATGACGTCCCACGGCCCATACATCTCAACCCGTCTAAAGTGAGGAAGAAGAAGAAGAAGAAAAAGAGTCAGAAGAAGAAGACAAAGAAAAATCTAGGGAGGAAGTGGATAAGAAGGACGAAGAAGAGGTTGATGATGACAATGAAAATGTTATTGAGGAAAATTCTGAAACAGGCATGGAAAATACATTCGAAGATGAAGAATAAAAGTACTAAATAGTTTATTCATATAAGTGACTATACAATATTATATTTTTAATAATTTCTTCTAATTAATTTTCTTTATCATAGTAATCATTTTCAATGACACTGCCAAAACGACAACGAAGAAATGTGCCTCCTTTACCAAGTCTTGAACCCGTTGAGGACTCCTCACCCGACGAATCCACTCCTAAAGAAGTTAACAAACAAGAGATAGACAGCCAATCAACACCTACTAGTAAGGAAATGTCGTTGATAATTAATTATATTTTAATACTCTAAATAACTATATAACTATAATTATACTATTATGTATTCATTGATGTATCCGCTTGTCGTAATCGTGGCTATACATGTGGCATCTCTCTTCAGACAAATAGAATGCACGAAATACTCAAGGTCATAATTCTTGATAATCCCACTATGGGAGTGGATGATAGTGTAGTAGCGCTTTCCTCCTATATTAGCACAGTAGTCTGTGCGTATGCTCCATTTTATTTGTGTTCATGGTGAGATGTTCCAAATGAGATTAAGGAATACATTCAGAGTCGTGTGCTGGTGAGTTTATTTTGAGAGTACATTTTTTTCACCTGAAATATTATATCATATTTTTGACGTAATTCACTTATTAGGATGAATTCAACCTCGATTTTAGCCATAGCGAAGATTTGAGAACTGTGAATGAGTTGATGGATACACTATTTCGATGTCACAAGGAATGAGAAATGGTAGATGAGCTGAAATTTTGGATTCAATTGAGAATTTATTTATTTATTTTACCTCATATTTAAGGAATATATATAACATAAATGAGATTGTGTTTTTTTGAGCAAATATTAATAATGGCTAGCAAAATATTTGATTAAAGAAATTTTATTTACACATAAGGTAAATAAATAAAGGAAGCAGCAAAAAATATAAAAAAAAGATTGCACTATTGGTAAATAAATAAAGGAAGTAGCAAAAAAATAAACAAAAAAAATTGACCATATGGTTTCTCTCAGTTAAAAAATAAATTGAAGCAGTGGGAAAAAAAAAAAACGAAGCAGCAAAAATAAAAGGGTGCACTATTAGTAAATAAATAAATAAATAAAATACTATAAAAGTACTACAAATACTTGTGAGTCCCATCATATTACTAGCTATCCTTCATTCAAACTAATCTCATCTTATCTCTAAAAACAAACACATATTTCATCTAATCTCATCTTATCTCATCGTATCTCAACAAATTTCAAAGATTTTTATCTTTATCTCATCTCATCTCTGAAAACAAACGAGTCCATAGTCAGCTTCTAAGGAATCCTCTTTTGGTGACATAGACATATTCAACAAACTGCTCAAGACCAAGTTTAGTATGGTAAGAGGTTTTGGATGTTCTTTCAAGCATCCCGGTTTGTCCTCTATAACCTCGTCGATTTCACAAATTAATAATTTTACCAAAAAGTTAGAAGTAGGACAGCGAGAAAATGAGTATATGAGGTCAAGATAACAAGAGTTGAAATCTCTTTTGGGACACCAATTTGATTTAGAGACATGTTTGCAGGAGTAACATAGAGAACAAAAGGAAAGACTACACGATAAAGTCCTAGAGCAAGTGCAGCATGAGATGATAATGCAAATAGAGTGTGTTATGTCACTACAGCATAATTGCGTTGGACGAGGAAAGAAAAAGAAATGAATTTTATCATTGTATATAACTTTTAATATCTAATTTTAAAACTTTATAAGATATTATTAGTTGTTAAATGTACTTATAAAAAAAAACTATTAGTTGTTAAATGTTGGTTTAATATGATACAATTTGTATATTTTTTTAATTTTATGAAATTAGTATTTCTAATCTGTACGAATGTAAATAAGAAACGTTCGAACATTGGTTCACATTCGAACCAACGTTCAAACCTAATTACACAAAATTATAATATAACATTCAAATGTACAATCCAAAGTTTGAACATACTCACCCTAAAACGAACAAAACGTTCGACTGTTTAAACAATTAATGTTTAAACAAACCTCTGCACGTATCAGTTGCATTTGAATGCTTATCTGTTAACATTAAACCTAACATTCAAACATCATACCCATTACGTTTGAACATTTGTTTGTTAACGTTCGATCAGACATTCCAGCGTATAATGCAGTTAACGTTCGTACGTATAAATGTTTGAATGTAAATATGATATGTTCGAACCATAACCTAGGGCTGAGTAGAAATTCAAAAATCTGACTCAGAGTCGGAGTTTTCTTCCCAAGGAAAGTGAGACTCGGAGGTAGAGGTGAACTGACTTCGATCCACTCCGACTTCACTCTGATATTGTACATATATATATAGTCAAACAATTTATATTTTGTGCGAAAGAGTTATATATAATTACTCTAATATTTTTACTATAATATTTTATACTCTAATTATGTTGCGCTAATGTGCAATATTCTTATCAATCAATAAATCAATTTTTCATTTTTGAGAATAACTAATTCAAGAATTAATATGTAATATCATATTAACACATACAATACTTAAAATTTGAGTAGGATATATAAGAGTGTAGCTAGCTAGCTTATGTATCTTCCTGTTCTAAAGCTTAATTAATCCAAGATATATATTGTTCAATATTATTGTGACCAAAATCGTTGCATGGTCACGATCGTGTAAGTTATTATGACCATGAAACTAGATCGAGTTGATTATTTATAGGTAAGAAAATGCTTAACCATCTAAATTGTTGAATTGACCAGACGATTATTCACACCTTCGTATATATATATGTATGTTATTTAAGTTCAACAATGTTCTGAAATTGGTAGGTGGTTTACAAGACCCCGATCCTTTCCCCATCCATATATATATGTATGTGGTAGGTGTACTTAAATATATCTCATATATTTATATATAAATGAGCTTTATACTTGCCTAATGAGTAATGACTTGGTACCCTGCAATTGTCTTGTGGTGCTGAGACCTTTACATCAATTCTCTCGGTTGAGTTCAATCAAACCTCCATACATGTAGAAGTGAGGGATAAGCATAACAAAATCATTATGTGATCCTAAAGACTGCAAAGAACGGAAAAAAAATTATTATACTACAATAAATTCTGCAAATTTCAGATAAAACATGAAGATATCAATAAAGCATGATTGTGACATTTTAACACTCTGCAAACTAAAGGTATATCCAGAATAAGGACAATTTGCATGATCTCATGCATAGAAGTGATCTGCCAGTGCAATGCACAAGTGGGGCAGATATTATTTTGTAAACTCACAAGCTTAACTTTGACCCACAAATGGTTAAAGGTGGCAATGTCAAGTATAAACAAATAAACTTTTAAACACATCATTAGAGTCTGCACAGTGCCACCAAAATGTGAGAAGCTAACCAATACTGGTCAGTGCAGTGTGCTTTGATTGGTTTCAAGTACTAGGGTCACCAACCAAAACAACACTATAAACTCAATCTTCAGAGAGGTCACATACATTTCAGAGATCACTTAACTGACATATCCAACATATACCAATAGATATTGCGTTCTCCAAGCACTCATATGTACACCGGACCAGCCTTTGAGACTCTTCATCAACATTACCCACGAAGTACGTTTCATTGAGATCACCTACATGATGAATCAACCATTGGTTAAATAAGGAGCTTCTTTGGCAATATAGAAATTCATAATACGAGTAAAAGCTTTGTAGCATGAACACCTTTGTAGTACACAGTCACATCCACATTGACAATATCACCATCCTCTAATGTCCTGCAGCAAATAGAATAGTATCTGGTGAGGAAAGTTTTCTCCAGGATTAACCTTGACGTTTATAGATACTGAAAACAAAAATATTAATAACTTGCAGAACTCATTATATTAACATAATCATGGCTCATTAGATCACACAAAAGGAAAGTATACGCAAAAGCCCAGTTCCCGGATCCAATTAGAATCAATCCGAATGGAATAGAAAATGAGGTGACTTAAAACACATAGCCCATACCTGAAATCCTAGAAGTTATCACTGCTGACTAAAAGCTCTAAACCTTTAGCTGTCAGACTGCTTAAATTATTGATGTTTTAAATTAGAATTAGAGCATAATCTGATAACCCAAAACGAAAACATATTTGAAGCAAAGAATCTGGAATAGTGTTCAAACTTTGGTTAGGAGAAAGTGGCAGAGCTAACAATGTACATGAAGTTACTGTTACTCATGGCTAAAAAAGGACAATAACCCAATAATTTAAGGAATTGGTTTGACCTTTACCTAGCATCTGGAATTCCATGGCAAATTACTTCATTAACTGACCTGCAAGAAATAGACAGGTTGAAGCAGATATACCTGATCAATACCATACGATCTAATTGCAAAAACAATAAGCAATAGGTAGGAAGGAAGCAAGAACTCGACAAAATCGACAAGACCCATGAGATTTTTGCAACTATACCACAAGATCTAGTGAATATTTATTTTTCTAAGGAAGAAATCGAAAAAATCTACAAGATCAAAACATAAAGATGATGTTCCATTCGGAAGAAATCATTTGAGAGAGAGAGAGAGAGAGAGAGAGAGAGAGAGAGCTTACTGGGTAGATGATATGGGAAGGGACAGGAGAAAACTCAGAAGGAGAGAAAGAAGGCATCGTGCGGCCCGGGGGAGAAGGGTAAAAGGGGGAATGGAATACGCACCGTTTAGGCCATTTTAAACTTTGGTTTTGAAGTTTTTCAGCGACATTAGAAGTTTTTCAGTGATTTAATGTCGCAGCAAAAAAATTAGCCGCAAACACAATATCACATCCATGTTATAAAACTAATGAAAAGAGAAAGAGAGTAAAAGAGAGAAATCTTGAATATGAGAGAAATGTTTAGAGAACTTTGTTTTCTCTTATTTCTTAGTTTTATAACACGTTATCAGCACGAAGTCTCTGACGATTTTGAAGCTAGTAATCTTCTACTTCAAGTAAGTTTTTCAATATATTATTTGCAATCTCCAAAGTGAGTTTTAAAATTATATTCATTATTATTACTTGATTAAATTCTATGTTTATTATCATTCAATTTATATACAAGTTTTATTTATTTTTATATACTTGTTATGAATTATTGATGATAAGATTTATCTCGGAATAGAAATTGAGCATCCCTGAAGAATTTCTCTAAACCGATGATAAAGATTCATCTTGGAATAGAAATTGAGCATCCCTGAAGGATCGCTTTAAAACAATAATTTTATTGAGTATCTCATAATAAAAGATCTATTGATTATATGAGATAGTTTAAATGAGTGATACGTGTACAAAAAGCTCATTATGATTGATGCACCTGAAGTTGCATAATTGAAAGTGTGTTGAGAAAAACCACTAAAAAATATATGTTTAAAATGAACGCCTCGAATGTGCTCTTGAAGTAGCAATATCGAGTGCAAAAGTTCATAATATATTCTAAATTTATATCTGGTTCATCGAATTTAATTGAAGGCTTCGGAAGAGCTTATATTGTGTTGCCGAATGACACCAAATTTTGTATTGATGATGCTCTATTTTCTTCACGATCAAGAAGAAATTTATTGAGTTTCAAAGATATACGTCGTAATGGTTGTCATATTGAAACCACCAACGAAGACAATAAAGAGTATCTTCTCATTACTAAAATAATTTTGAGCTAGAAGCTCGTATTAGAAAAACTGTCTGCTCTCTCATCTGGGTTGTATTATACAGAAATGAGAACGATTGAATCACATGTGGTAATGCACCAGAAGTGCATTGACCCCAAAGTATTTATGACTTGGCATGATCGCCTTGGACATCCAGGATCAATAATGATGAGACGAATAATTGATAATTCGTATGGGCATCCCCTAAAGAATCAGAAGGTTATATTACCTAATGAATATCCATGCTCTGCATGTTCTCAGGGTAAATTGATTATCAAACCATCTATCTCAAAGGTTGTTTTTGAATCTCCGTCTTTTTTACAAAGGATTCATGGGGATATATGTGGGCCTATTCAACCATCAAGTGGACCATTCAGATACTTTATGGTTTTAATTGATGCATCAAGTCGATGGTCACATGTTTGTCTAATTTCCACTAGAAATATTGCATTTGCTAAACTTCTTGCCCAAATAATTAAACTACGAGCACAATTTCCTGACTATCCAATTAAAACTATTCGATTGGATAATGCAGGTGAATTTACATCTCAAGCTTTTGATAACTATTGCATGTCAATAGGAATAGAAGTTGAACATCCAGTTGCCCACACACACACTCAAAATGGTTTAGCTGAATCATTAATTAAAAGGCTTCAGCTAATCGCTAGACCTTTGCTTTTGAAATCAAAAAATTCCTATTTCTGCCTGGGGACATGCTATACTTCATGCAGCATCGTTGATTCGAGTTAGGCCATCAGCATATCACAAATATTCTCCATTACAACTTGCATTTGGTCAACAACCAAATATTACTCATCTTCGTATTTTTGGAAGTGCGGTATATGTTCCAATTGCACCTCCACAACGTACAAAGATGGGTCCTCAACGTAGACTTGGAATATATGTTGGGTTTGATTCTCCATCTATTATCAGATACCTTGAACCTCTTACAGGGGATATGTTTAAGGCACGTTTTGAGGATTGTCATTTTGACGAATCCATTTTTCCAACATTGGGTAATGAGAAGTCGGTGCCTGAAGCACGACAGGAAATTACTTGGGAAAATAAAGCTCTTTCCCAATTTGATCCTCGTACAAATGAATGTCAACTAGAGGTTCAAAAGATTATTCATTTGCAAAGTGTTGCAAATCAATTACCGGATGTATTTACTGACACTAAAGGTGTGGTAAAATCATATATTCCTGCTGTTAATGTTCCAGCAAGGATTGCAGTCCCTGAAGGACAAATTGCCAAAACAGCAACAGGTGAGTCCAAGATACGCCTGAAGCGTGGACGGCCTATTGGTGTAAAGGATAAAATTCCTCGGAAGAGAAAAATACAAAATGAATTTGGTACTCCTGAAGAGTCCATACCCACAACACATGCCATAAGAGTAATTGATACTCCTGAAGAGAATAAATCTCCTGAAAAAGAACCTCCTGAAGAGGTATTTAATGAAATGTCTTCCCTTGAAGAGGGACAGGTACCTGAAAATAACGAGATCTCGATATTACATTTCATGAGTAATTGAGAAATTATGGAGAGAAATAAAACCGTTGTCGACAACGTATTTTCATATAAGATGGCACTTGATATTACCAGAAGTAATGAAAAAGTGAGCTCAGAACCGTCGAAGAATACCGACATAAAAATATTGGCCAAAATAGAAATAAACAATTCCTGCAGAATTGATATCACTAGTAAAAAGTGATGCATATGGACTTGAAATTCAAACACCTATGAGGTGATGCTTGTTGAATATGAGTGGGTATTTGTATAAATGAAATGAAAATGTGATATATAAATCACGAATATATTTCCTGCAGAAATAATATTGATATGTTTTTGAAGTTAAAGAGATCATATTGAGATTTGTATTAACTTGATAGTTACCAAGAATTTGGGTATGCATGAAGCATATAGTCCTGAAGTACATATTCTATCAAGTCTTAAAATCCTTATATGATCTAATGCAAGGTAAACGTATGTGGAACATGCTATTTTCAATATATTTTCAGTATTTATATTATCTTTTATTGCAGTTTATATAGATAATTTAAATATCATTGAGGCTCCAGAAGAGCTCATGAAAACTGCAGAAATCAGAGATTGATTATGAGGCTCCAGAAGAGCTCATGAAAACTGCAGAAATCAGGGATTGATTATGAGGAAAATTAATCTCCTGTTATGGATGCAATCACATTCAGATTTTTGACTAGTTTGGTAGTTACAAAAAGATTGGATATGCAGTTAATGGATGTGGTCACTGCATATTTATATGGGTCATTAGACCAAGGCATATATATGAAAATCCCTGAAGGATATAAAATGCTTGAAACTTGTTATCTGAGTATATCCAGAAAACAATCCAGATGCATGTGGTATAAACGCATTAGCAAATATTTATTGAAAGAAGGATTTGAAAAATAATCCAATATGTCCATGTGTTTTTATTAAGAGATTCCGGATTTGCTATTATTGCGGTTGATGATTTAAATCTTCTTGAAACTCCTGAAGAGATCAGAAGAACTGCACATATTTGAAATATAAAACCCTTTCGGTTTCAAGGGGGAGATAAATGTGCATTGTTAAAATGAGAAATAAAATGGAGCACACAGAATATCTACCAGAAGATAGAAACACAAATATGAATATTTGTGAAATTTTATTATCTTGAAGCAAAAATTACAGAAATTTGAGGCATTTCGCCTCATTCTTTAAATGCTCTTGTTCTTCAATAATCTGCATGGCATCCTTATCTAAAGGAGTAGGCAATCTAAAAGAAGATTTAAGCAAGGATTTTAATTTCCTATTCTCTTGCTTTATTGCTTATATTTTCATGTTAGATTCCTGAAGAAGTCGTTGAATGATAGAAATTTTCTCATAGAGTTTGTCCAAATCATAAGGTTTGGATTGTAGTCGCTGAGAAAATGCATAAATAGTTGAAGAGTAATGAGTACCGAGATTCACAAGCTCGTAGATAGCTTCAACATCTGACTTATTAGTCAGATCATTATTGTATTGTATTATAGCACCTGTGGAAGAAGCAGGAACAGCTGATGAACGAGGTGCATAATACCTTATATATTGGCCATGAGAAGATTGCTGAGCCATTGCAGAGTAAGAATACAGAAAGATATTGCAGAGTAATAATGCAGTATGATTACAGAAAAATGAAGAAGATGAGATGCGAATGAAAATGAGATGAATATCTCTTTTATAGAGAAAATTATGAAAGGAAGGACAAAGCATCTCTATTGCTTCACAGCGTCCCTCGTGAAGCATCTCTCTATAAGAGACAAGGCATAGCATCATAGCCTTGCGGCGTCTGACAGCAGATGTAGCATTATAGCCCTGCAGCGCCTGACAGCTACAGAAAAGCTGAAAAAGCATGCGGTGCTTGTCTGATCTAAAAAACTGGCCACCATTTTTTTTTTTGTTGAAAAATGAGGTTAGCGGTTTAATATTGATGAATTCTTCACTAACTGTATTATTTACAAGAACTCCAGAAGAGCACAACTCCAGAAGAGTAGTGAATTCAATATTAAAATGATCATTGGATCAATATGGTGAATTTCACTATAAAGTCCTGAGTACTCCAATGGTTGCTCGATAATTTGATGAGCAGAAAAATTCATTTCGTCCTTGTGAAGACGATGGATAAATTCTTGGTCCTGAAGTACCTTATCTCCAGTTCAATTGAAGCCCTGAATATGTGATTATTTGGATCAAGTCCACAATTAGATGGATATACAGATGCGAGTTATCTATCAGATCCACACAAGAAGATCATTGCAATTCACGAGAAGAAAGTTGAAATTGATGTCAAGAAGATACGGTCAAGTAATAATCTGGCAGATTTATTCACTAAAGCATTACCAACTGCAACATTTAAGAAGATTGTGCAGAACATTGGAATGTGGAAGCTTGAAGGTCTATTATCATGTACTTTTCAGGGAGAGTAAAGTCTTGAAGACTTGTACTGATTGTACTCTTTTTCCTTCGCTAAGGTTTTATCCCACTGGGTTTTCCTTTGCAAGGTTTTAATGAGGCAATCTTAAAGCACTTGGCGATATACATGAATATTGTACTCTTTTTCCTTCGTCATTGGTTTTTTTTTCCCACTGGGTTTTTCCTTGACAAGGTTTTAACGAGACATATTCTTTATATGTGGTCATCCAAAGGGGGAGTGTTAGAAACCAAGTTTAAATTGTATTGTATGACCAATCTTGAGCCATTAATTTATACCTATCTTTAGCCATCAATGGTGATTTTAGGTACACCTAACCTCCTTTGTGCTCTTTACCATTGGATTGATGACAAGTGTCACAATCCTAACCATTCTTTGTACCAAGAGATCCCTATAAATAGAGGGAGTCCTCATTTGTGTAAGGCACTAAGAAATAAGAGAAAACAAAGTTCTCTAAACATTTCTCTCATATTCAAGATCTCTCTCTCTTTTGCTCTCTCTCTCTCTCTTTTCATTAGTTTTATAATAATCCAAACTTTTTCTCCTGATCTAAATTTTGCAGGAAAATTATTTTTAGTTTTGACATATTGTAGACGTGACAAATAAAATTGTTCAATAAAAATATTTGCAATGCACTCTTTTCTGACGCCGTGATTTTGACAAGAAAATGTAATTATTTATCACCAAATAATATTTGCAAGAAAAACTTCTACTTCAAAAACCATTATTTGTTATAGTGAATTAATGTTACCAACTAATTTCGTTGCAAATGGATGCATATGTCACCGTAAAAAAATACTATTGTTAAGGACGTGTCTCACTTCTAATCTTCTACAGTAAGACCGTAATTTGTTGGTTCAACTTGAAGGAGGCTTCTCTTGCAAACACTCTGATGCTTAAGTCAGTTAAGAGGATATTGTATTCGAATAATTCTTAATTATCAAAGATTACCTGTATAAATAGGCTCTTTTGCTGTACATATCTCGTTCAAGATTTATCGAAACGGATTACCACTTAAGATTTTGAATGATCTCATCACTTTCTATTATTTCTCAACTTTCTATTAAACGTGGTTGCCATGCATATCTCGTTTCTAATTCCTCTTGACTACCCCTTTTATGGATTTTGGGTCCATCCTCCGAGTTTATTGGTATTTCTTGTATTATGGGTCTTCTTACATATTCCTAGGTCCTTTGATTGGAATGGCCCCTCCAATTATCTACAAACTTTTTTTGATGATCTGAATTTTGTAGAAAAAAGTTATTAATTTTCTCAAATTATAACTCGTGACAAATAAAATGGTCAAATATAAATATTTGCGGTGAAAATTTTCTGATGACATGAATTTGGTAGGAAAATGTGATTATTTGTCACCAAATAGTATAATTACAAGAAAACTTTCTACTCTAAAAATCATTATTTGTTGTAGTGAGTTAATGTCACCAACCAAATTCATCACAAAAGATACATATGTTATCACAAAAAAACATTACTTACAAACTTTTACCGATGATCTAAATTTGGCAAGAAAAAGTCATTAATTTTCACAAATTATAACTCGTGACAATGAAATGGTACAATATAAATAATTGCTGCAAAAATTTACCGACAACATAAATTTGATAAGAAAATGTAATTATGTGTTGCTAAATAGTGTTCACGGTAAAAGTTTCTGTGCCAAAAATCACTATTTGTTGTAATATTTAAATTTATAATGAATGATGATGATGATTATTTCATGACCAGTGTGAAAGAGCGTAATCGATCATTGATGGCAGCGTAAAAGAATATCATAAAATAGATGTTTTTTAAATGATAATTATCGTGATAATACTTATATTAATAATGCTTTGAAGAATTTTGGAATATATATGAGGAGGAACAGGAATTGATTAGGAATTAATAGGTAGCCACGACCCGCTAGATGCATGCATCAAGATGGGACAATTTTCAACTTTGACGTGAATATTTAAATATTTCTCCATTCATTAGTTAATTATAATTCTGATCTGCCAACTATACATGCATACGTCTTGATGTGTACCTGTCCAATATAGAATTACTAAAAGCGAAGAAATTCCGCTTGACCCTCATGCAATTGCTAGCTGACACATCTATTCTTATAAGATATTCGCGTCAGATTATATATATTATATATATGGATGTATTTATAGTATTTAATTTTACCAAGGCAAAACATATTATTAATTGGCTGTTTATTTTTCTGTTTTTTTATTTTTTATTTGGGATCAATGTGCATGCATTAATAAATTTTTTAATCACCACTTAGGTTGTGCTTGGCCGGCTGAAATTTTTATCTTAAAATCAAAATTCTCATCTCATCATTACAACTTTCCCAAATCTCCATATAAAATATAATAAATAATTTAACTTTTTCTTAACTTTTTCAAATCTCAAAACAATAATAATATTAAAATATAATATTTTAATATTTTATCTTAAAACTCAAAATTTTTATCTGAAAATTCTTAGTGGCCAAGCACAACCTTAGACAATTAGTTTGCAGGGGAAGTGATCTATAATTAATTTAGCTAACGAGACAGGAACATCACCAGGTGGGTGAATATATATTCCAGTTTGCAGTTTTATATATATATACACACACACACACACTAGTGGAACCAGCAATTGTGTTGAGGCCTTGAGGGGAGCCAACTTTCCTACTATGTGACACATTTATATAAAGAATAATACTAGATATAGCTTTAGACCATTAAAAAATAATTTTCTTATGTAGGTCCTAGAATTACTTATTATTTTCAAAGGAAATGAGCGAGATGTGCACATCCTAGGACTGCAAACATCATTTATCTTATGTAAATTAAAAAAAGATTAAAACATCATAAAAATATAATTACAAACTATTTTTCTTATAAATCATCAACCTTAAATAATATTTCTTGTATTTTCACTTTAGATTCCATATTTAAAAACTCAATATTGTATAACAACAAATTTTGGGATCCATATTAATAAGTTTATTATTTCTCCTAAACTTAGCTTTAATTTTAATTTTGGAGAAGCCGCACCCTTGAAAATAGATAATATATAGAAATTAAACATAATTTTGCGACTATAAGAAAAATTGGAGAAAAATATTTCTAGGTGTATTAAAGTTTTAAAAAATTTTAAAGATTATATGGAAATTATAAAATTTTTTGGGGGGCCATTTTCTATATTTGTAGGATTATGTATAAAATATAGGGGAGTAATTTATGTTTTCACAAAGTTTTGGGGGGCCATGAGGATGACGTGGGTCGGCCACTGTATATATATATATATATATATATATATATATATATTAGGTGCATGCAATCAACCATGCATATTGTCAGTGTAATTTGATGAGTTGCTTGATCAAATAATTGAGATGCAAAAATGCAACCCTAGCCTGATTATATAATTCATTGAGAAAATGAAATCACCAATGATAATTGTTACCTATTGTTCGAAAAGTTTAAGTTGATAGGAAGAAATGTATTTTATCATTGAATTATGTTTCAACTCTAATTAATCCTATTGCTAGAATTTCTCTAAATACTTGGTCGATTTAACTAGTAAAAATTTAATTGAATGAGGTAAATAGTAGAGTCACAATTCAAAATCAAGATAAGTACTACCGTGATGATCTAATACTGTGTTAAACTATAAATTGTACTAAAAGCTTAATACGTCGGATTTAGATATCACTAGATCGGGTTTATGATGACTGAACTCTAGAGCCTAGACTATGAGAGAGATAGATACATGAAATTATAAGTCCTATAAGGCTATAAAATAAACTGATCATGTGCATTTTAATTGATTTGCCCGAATAATTCACTCCAACAATTATCAATGCGCCTAAGAGATGCACTACATGTATACACATGACAAGATTAACAATCGAGATCGAGGGATGACAAAATTAGCCCAATTCTTGCGTGGATGAACGAGTTCAGAGTTAATGTGTTATCCCAATAACTTCAAAGACCATGTTTTTTACAGGAGTACTTTTCTAAAGCAATCTGGCATCATTTATCTCTTTATTTGGTTGTTCCCAATTATTCTCTCCTGATTAGCTGGAAGTATTTAGTACTGATCTTGATCTCATCTTGGTGGATCTATTCCAAAGGATGTGATCAGATCGATTAGTGTTCTAGCAAGGCTCCTTAATTCCTTCCTTAATGCTTTGGGAACTTTCTGCTAGCTAGCTAGAAACTCAGCCAGATATGATTCTACTCCTAAACCAACTGATTTTGTAATTCACAAGATTACTAATTGGTTGCAGGCAAGATTTTCTCTAATTCATATTCTATCTGCATTTTGGACAGATCTTTTTTCGTGAAATGGTTACCTCCTCCTCGAGATCATAAGCTGAAAATGAATTTGGATGATGCTTTGATCCTCCTTGGAGGTATAACTAGAATCTCTTCTATATATATATATATATATAACAATATTAACAGTCTTGCGTCGAACAACCAATTAACCAACATTTCATGCTTGCGGTGCTAATCAAACTTTAATGGTCAAAAAGAGCTACATAAGGGATGGAAAGAAATTAATTAAGAAAGAAAAATGAAAGAAGTGATCGCAGCTAGCTAGCTAGCTAGAGCAAGTTGGTTCTGGAAAATCTGTGGCCGGGGGACTAACCCTGTTACGTACAAAGTTGAAACTGATCATCAGAAAATGAAGAACATTCTCAACTCAGTAATTTATCTGTTTAATCATACGCGCGGCCATTAATTATATATAGTTCTAATATTTCGATCGAGTACTGGTCCTTTGGGTATCATTCAATGTGCGCCACATGATATATACCCAGTTGGTACTCAGTAGTACTACTGAAACGCATGCATATTTATATATATATATTTTTTTTTTGAATCATGCATATATATATAGATATAGACTTTCACAGCAAGAGCTAGCATGTCGATCGATCTACTATATTATATATATATATATATATATATAAATAATTAAGCTTCTTCCCGTACCATTTTCTTTGTTTATAAATTAAATTTGCATGACATATGATCGATTCATTGGCAAAATTATATTTGCATGCATAGATGAGAATACCTTCTGTGACTCTTGTCTACCAAGCAGCACTACTGAAACAGTAGTAGTTGAAAAGCTTCTTTCGAGATTGGGAACATATATATATATATATATATATATATTCATATACATGAATGATAGTCACCAGTCTCATGAATGGGCATCATTATGGTGCATGCATGCATAGAGATGCCCTGTTGCTATATAATATATTTATCTAATATTCATTGTGCATGGTCGATGGTGAATGATTCACGGCTCTCATGAAGAATTGTTTATGATAATTACAGGGACTTGTAGAAGACGACAGACATACTCATTCTGAAATAATGCATTAGATCCGCATTAATAGGCTCACGTATTCTCATGCAACTTAAACAAATAGGATAAAATGAACATTTGTAAGTGTAAAGAAAAACGGAGCAGAGGTAGTAGTACTGTTGGGCGTTGACCTTACATGAGGCCGCTAGGTGTTGAAGTGAATCTTTTCAGACAAACTTTTATTTTAAATTGGGAAATCATGTTGGCGTCTTTCGATGCATGGTCTACGTCCTGTTCCTCTATGAATTTCTTTGTGATCATAACAAATGCGAAAATATTCTCGATCCAGTAATATACATATATAAATAT